>VDFB02001262.1:0-26001 GCA_007258455.2 Sequoia sempervirens
TGAATGGTAGAAACGTAGCCAGTGTACACCATAATTACCAACTGTGGGACCCACCAAAAAAACCTTTTGAGGAACGAGGGCTTCGTGGCAGCGTTTCGCAACCCGATGAGGCAGCAAGAAAACAAGATTAGATGTATCCCATAGCCACAACACGTGGAAGCACAACAGAGCTTCCTGCGATGCGAAAAGAAAGCTGAGACTTAGAATTGCGAGGAATAGACACGTAGCAGCAACAAAGCAAAACTTAGATAAAGGGGCGAGCAAACCTTGTGATGCACGAGCCGGTGCATGTAAAATAAACCCGAAGGGAGCTAGTTAATTATTTGTTAATAGGTACAAAAGAGAAAATTTAGGATGATTTAAGGATCAAAGGGCGTGATGAAAAAATGTGTGAAAGATGGATGATATGGATGGTGAAACTCTTAGAATATCTTGAAGGAAATGCTAGATTTTTGGGACTTTTTGGATTCTTGGACTTGTTTGGATTTTGATTTTGGATTCTTTGATTTTTAGATTTTTATTTACCTTGATTTGGTTTTGGATTGCTTTGATTTTGGATAATGAACAAATAGATCCCAAGATGTTGGATGTTATCTATGGGATAGAATTCTTCAAAAGATGATAATTTGACTAAGTGTAGGGAGAAGGATACATCTACCCACACCTAACCAAACAAGATGATAATTCAACTAAGCATATGGAGAAGGATGCATCTACATATACCCAACTAAACAAGATGATTTGATGATTTGACTAAGCACATGAAGAAGGATGCATGTACATATACCTAACCAAATATGTTTTGATCTTTTGATTGAAGGATTTCAAGGATTTTGATTCAATGAGTTTGATGTGCCAAAATGTCTAGCATGAAGGATGATTTCAAGATTTTCAAGAGTTGTTGGTGAGATGATTTTAGTTTTATTTTTGAAAGATGGATGAAGGTTTTTATTTTGATCCTATGTGTACCTAAAAAGACTCTTGTTTACAAGACCTCAGTTTTGAAGAACATGCTTTACTCTAAACAAGGTGTTCAAATTCCCGAAAAAGATTTGGATTTTGACAATAATAGAATGAGTACAAACTGAGATTATTTCTTGAAACTTTTTTGTAAAAGTTGAAAAGTAATCTTCATTTGAATTCGTAGAGTGTTGAGAGACGCTTTTGGTGTTATTTTAGACTAAGAGCTTTTGATTTTGGTTTCTGGATTTTGATCTTGCATGAAATCATTTGAGACACATGTGTGGGGTTCAAATTTTCTTAGCTTTGCTTAATGACTTCTTTTTACCAGAAACAATTCTTGATTAACTTTTGAAACTAGATGTCCAATGTCTCAACTTCTTCTCATCTCACAAAATACATTATGTGGAAATTTGATGAAATCAAGGAAAAAGTTAACCTATTGTTGACTTTATTAAGCAAATTGAGATATAAACTCAAGTGTTTTGAAACCTTTAAGTTACCTATTGTTTTGACTTTATTAAAGGTTTGAAGTTTGATGACAATGTTGAATGTTTGTTTTCAAAGTTTTACGAACAAGTTAAACACTATGACTATGAAAGACTATATTTGTTGAATCCCCACTTTGACAAGTCCAACTACGCTTATTTTTAGAAAATGGTTAGATACTTGACCCCACTAGCTCCCCTCCATGACACTCACTTATATGGGGCAGCCAAGCATCAACACCCATGAAACTCCCATGGCATACTTTCCATTTCTACTAAAAAAAGTATAAGTGTGGGGTGGCTTCAGAATGACCGTTCTTGCACCAACAAATAGATCAAGGATTTTGGTCTTTTCTAAATGAGGGATTTAATTTAGACTTTCCATTCATATGGATGATCCATGTGCGATAGACCATTGCTTCCCATCTCATCAAAACCAACCACTTGATACTAGCTTTTGTTCCAGTATCCATACTTATATACTGGCTGCAAATACACTTGGCATAAGCGTGTTACTAGTTGGGTCATTCCCTTGGGTAATTACTTTTTCCCATAAGGTAGGCCCTCTAGGATAAAAAAAATCAAGCAAGAAATACATGTAACTCAATCAATCCTTTTTGCAACACAAAGAGAGAGAATGTACACAATACACTCCACTCACATTCGTAATTTTTGTTCAATTTTAATCCCACAATGAAATGTGGAGGAAATTACTTTACCCAACTTAAGATCACAAAAAGGCCTTTTGATTCTCAAGATCGTCGTGAGGCGCGAGAGAAGCACATACATCCTTTCAATGGTATTACTTTGAGTAAGTAATTACAAAACAAAGAAACACTTGTTCATTTTAAACCCACAAAGCAATAATGACTTTTTTTTAAGCACCATTTAAAGAAATGTGGAGATTGCCTTGTTCAATTGTTAATCCTCAAACCAAATCTAGTGAGTTTTTCCTAAAGTACATTTTAAGCCCTTTGTAGCAAAAATTGAAATGTTCTTCTTAGAGCCCAAAATAAATTTAGTAGGCCCTAAGCACATGGAAGATAACAAATTTTTAAGAGAAATTGTGAATTCTCTAAGAGTGTTAAACAAGCACTAAAGTGTTAAAAAACACTTGGTATTATGAGAGAGTGATGTCATCATGCCTCTTTCAATCTTGTCTTTTTTCTCCACTTTGATTTGACCAACCTACAAAAAACCAGTTATAACTACAACATAGAGGTCAAGAAAGCAAGCAATAATCTAGATGATCAGAATTAAAAAAGAACATGTTATAAAAAATTGAGATTTCCCTTTTTACTTTCCTTCAACAGTGTAGTCTACATAGGTCATGTAGTTTAAGAAATCTAGTGGTGCTATATGGTGTTGCTTGTTAGTCAGTAGTGTTCTGCAGCAAAGAAAAAGAGTGTGATTGTGTCACTATTATGCACAGCGGTACAGTTTGGAATTTAAAAATTCCAGCGCGTGAAAATGGAATCAGCGGTGCAGTTTAGAAATTTGAATCTTGGGCGGGAAAGATAGAGCGTCATTGTTTGGTGTTTCAAGCGGTGCTATATGGTGATGTTGGAGTTCTAGTCATTCTATACTGTGACACTGGTCTGCTAGCGGTTCATTTCCCTATAGACACACAAAAATAGAAAAACACAATTTTTTTGATAAAAACGTGATCTAAACGTGAAATTTTCCCTCCTAGCACCAAAATGTAGAACCAAGATCCTAGCACCTACAAAACACAAGAAATAAACAGATTAGAAGATTCAAATGTAATCCAAGATCAAATTTCCCCATAAAATCCATTAGCAATGCTCAAAATAGGAATAAAAAAATAAGAACACAATGAAAAAGCAAGGAAATAGATCAAATCCTATTTAAAACATGCAAACTCTTGATCTTATGGAGGATTTGGTGCCAATTGGATGTGGAAATTGGGCCTTTCCCAACTCCTATGCAAGCTTTGATGATTTGATGAAGATGTGATCCACTTGGTGATTGCTTCAAATGAACTCCATAGAGAAAACCTGTAATAACCTAGCTATGCCTTGATGAAATTGATAAAAATGCTAATGCTTGAAGATGAAATTGAGTATAATAAGTTTTCTCAAATTTTTGATGATCAAATGAGGAGAGAAGCCTCTTATTTATAGAAAGACAAGATGGAGAAATGCCCAAAATGAAGCAATGCGGGACTAACTTTCAACCAATGGCAAGATGCCACTTGTCAAGAGATGAATGGATGAAGGATGTGCACATTTTGATGAATGTGCCCATAAATGCCTTTATTTGAAATTTGAAATTAGTGAAATGACGAGGTGGATGAAGAGTCAAATGGAGTAATGGCCACTTGGCTCAAGGAAAAAGGACTTGTAAGATGAAATAAATGCCTTGTTGGAAGAACAAAAGTTCTCTTGGAGAGGGATTTCAAATTTGGAAGAATATTCCTCTCAAGGATGCCAGGATTGAAAAAAAAGAAATAGAGATTTAATAAATGAACTAAATATATTTTCATGTGCAAGTGACAAAAGCTAGAGGATGGGACATGGATTAGGATTAAATTAATCAAAGGGTTAATTAATTTAATGAGGGATTAGATGATGTGACCAATTGATTTAGATTTATGGGTTGATGTAAATCAAAAGATGAGAAGAATATGATATAAAGATTAATTAAATAAAGATTTTTTATTTATTTAATTAAAGTAGATAAATGTTAGATTAAATCAAATAAGGTTTTAATTTATTTAATTTAATAAGGCGACTTTAGAGATTTAATAAAATAAAATGAATTATTTAATTAAATAGCGATAATTAGATCATATTGATTGATTTAATTAACAAGAGAGAATGACTTAATTAGATAAATGATTTATTTAATTAAGGCGGTAAAATTGATGAATTTAATCAAATAAGGGTATTCGATTAAATGGTTAGACTGAGGGATGATTTAGGATGAAGTGGTGTTAGTAATCAGGATCAAGTGTGTCATGACAATCATTACATTTTACGTGTCTAGAGTTTGCATAGTATACAACACGTTCCACTTGTAAATGTTTTTGGTAAAATAGCCTAGACCCAGTCCACAGTGTGTTGGACACCCAGTCAAAGCTTGATCTATAACATTTTCCTTTTTCCTTTTTTGTTTTCCTTTTCTTTTTCCTTTTTCTATCTTTGATGGTTTATGTTTTTGATCTAGTTATGGCTTCGTATATCATCCCCAGATGTGTTCCTTTGTTCCTATGTTGATTTTTCATAGGATCTCAACCTTGGGGGCTTGATCATTGTCGTCCTATCTTGCTAACATTGGTATACTTGAATCCCTCTTGATTTTGTGGTTGGCTACTATAGTGTGAGTTTGAAGCAAGTTCATCCTCTCACTAAAGTTGGGGCTAAATGTAGTGTAGTGAAATGCATACTGTTGCATTTTCACATTTGTTTGGGATTTCCTTGCTTTATTTATGCTTCTTTATGGCTTAATTGGTCCTATTTTGCATACAAAAACCTAATAAACCATATATTTTTATGACAAATCCCAACAAACATCAAAAGATAAATGATCATTTAATGATTTTGTCTATGTGTCCTTCATTTGTGGAATGGGACTAAAAGGCCACCTAGGGTGTCCTTGTCCTCCATGGGTCTTTAGACCCTAACTTTGAATGTACCTGAAAATGTCCCTTTTTGAATCTGTGCCCCGAGATTTGAGCCTTTGGACTAAGACACCACCTAGGGCATCTTAGTTCTCCTTGGCTTATTTTTGAGATTCAATTTCAAATTGTCGCACGATTTAGCCTCCTTTATTTAATGAATTCATATGTCGACTTCTTGTGGTGTAATTTTAGGATATTAAGCATGAATAAGTACAAATACAAGGTCCCTCCACTCATTTTCATAACAAGAATTCAAGTATTCATTCCTTAAGGAAAGTTTATGCATTCAAGAGAAATTCATCAAGCATTTGGATCCATCATCAAGATTCAAGAATCATATTAAAGATATTCTTACATCATGTGCGTTTTTGTGCTAACATTTGTGATGTAGGGTTCTGATTAAAGAAAGCACTTCAAGTCCATATCCATCAAGCATTCCTTTGATTCAAGATCCACATCCATTGTAGCCATTTCAAACACATTTGTAGCACCTTATAGCAAGGGTTTAGTGAGTTGTAGCATCGCAAGTTGTTCATTCACCATTTCCTTCATTATTCTATTTCATTTCAAGGTTTAATTACTATGACACCAAAAAGTGTATCCCTTGGCATTTTCACACTTGATATGGGAATAATTGATGATGAATTGGACTTAATGAGGCCTTGAATTATTGTTGTGAGTTATTTTACACATCCACACTAGATGTTGGACCCTTGAAAACTAAATAAAATGTATTTATTGATGTCTTGTAAAGGTGTTGTAAAGTGTTCTAAATGACTTTCACACTTTTCTAGACTTTTATGTGGCATCTAAGTCTAATGGACCTATCTTTCGCTTAATGCAACATTGTAAAATGTATTTAATAAGGCTTGTAAATTAAACCTAATTCTTAATCTAGTGTTGTAATGTGTCTTACACACTCATATTGGATGGTGTACCCTTCTAGGCTATGTGGACCTCATTTTAATGTTGTGAAGTCTATTTAATCACACTTTCACATTGAAGGGTATGTGCAAGATCATGATGGGCCAAAAAGTGGCAATATGATGGGTATGTGTAGGGTAAGTGGTTGATGACTTTTTTTCTACCCAAAATTGATGAAACGAAAAGGGTTTTTAAAGGAGATTATCACCTTTCCATCGAAAATATAGAATTATGTATTATTTTGAATTTGGTAAATGAGTATATTCATTTTTCAATTTGAATTACAACTAAAATCACGATTGATAGGGCTCGTTGAAAAATCTATAGCTTTCAAGCGATATCTACACATTTTTGAATTTGAAACATGCGTCACATTCTATGCTTCACATACTATAGGATTAAAAAAATGAATTTCATGAAGTTTTGACCAAGTTAAGGTGAATTAGGACATAGGAGTTTATATATTTTAAAAGTTGTAATGAAAATCGCAATTAATTATTTGCCCGGAAACAAATTACAAAAATATGCATCACATTAGGACATGAGTCCTCTACTTATATATAAAATCTTCCTAATTTTTTTTATCATTTTATTATGGTTAAGATTGAAATTAGGACAAACACCTCTTATTTTTCAGCAATTTATGTGCTACTACATTCAAATTTCAAATTTTCAACAAATAGATTTAAAATAAAAAAATAAAACTGTAGATTGGAAACTACATTCAATTTTCTCTGATTATATTCTTATATTTTTAAAAATAGTATAAGATAACTTATTCATTTTTTTTTACATCATGTTGCTAACTCGATTTTTGAATTTATTGCCACTTAAGGGGCATGTTTTTCAATGATGATCTTGCACATACTGAAATTTGTGTCTGAAGCCCTAATTTCCCTTTACATCATCATTAATATGCTTCTATGACCCCATATTGTGCATCTTCAGGCATAATTTGATCAAATACCCAACTAGAACAACATAAAAACTAAAATTCTTCACTCCCCAAAAATCCAACTAGAAAAAGAGCCCCTCTGGGACCAAGTCACCCATCTGGGTGAATTAGTCCCATCAGATGAGGACTAAAGTCTATAGTTTGGGATATTTTTGAGGTTCGAGTAGGAAAAAATGGATTTTAAGTTTATTTTTCTTTCATGTCGGCCTTAGGGATCAAAATAATGGGAAAATTAGGTGGATTTCCTATAAATACAAGCTTCTAAACCCTAATTCATAACTCAATCATCTTATTCAACATTCATCTCTCATCTCAAGTCAAGCAAGTTAGGGTTTTATCATTCTAAGTCATCAATATAGCTTTCAAATAAATTCAAGGGAAAATTCTTCATCTTTTGCTACAAAAAATCAAGATCTATTGTTATGGAAAGTTTCTAACTTCATTATTTCATGCTTCATTACATTATTCCTTTATTTTTGTTTAACTACCTAAAAATGGGTTTGACCAAGGTAAACCCTCATGCCCTAACATACAATATTTCTCTTTGTTTCCTTGTTTGTTCATAGATTTAAAGGTATCTTGAAGGCTTGGAAATAATTGAAGAATAGGTTACAAAGTTTCTGAAGACATCTCCTTGTTTGCAAAGTTAAAATATCCACAAAAAGTCACTTACAGTGCCGGAAATCAGAGTTTCGAAGGAAGACACCTGTCAGGAACTAAAGTGCAGACCAAGGGCTTCTGTTTCCACTTTCAGATTTTTAGAAATTTAGAAGTGGACTAAGTCACCAACAGTAGTGACTTAGTCCCACTATACCTACTTTTTAGAGTTTTCTATAGATTTGGATACCCATCTTGCTGAAACTGGCTCCAGTGCAATTCTCCAGATGTGGGACTAAGTCACCCAGAATGGCATAAGTGTCCTAGTAGGTCAAAATTTCAAGATCAATAGCATTTCTAGTCTTCATTCAAGTCTTCAACACATTTCCAGGTGCATTCTTTCTATTTTTCTTTCCTGTTCTTTTATGTTTGCATTTCTATTCATCTTTTTGGGTCTTTTTTCATACATCGCTATTTTTTCAAACATTTTGCATTTCTTTAGTTTTCATTTAATAATTGATCTATTTTATTAGTTTATTGCATTTAGATCATTACATTTAGGCATATTTCATTCATACTTGCATATTTTTAGTGGGGACATTGCACATTTTGGCCCATCTCTCTCCTTTTAGGTGAAAAACCCTAGAAGTACAAGAGAACTATGGGTACCAAAATCAGTGTCCAGATTCTGGTGAACTTGATTTTAAAATACCCTCTTTTCTTATTAGGATTCCATCCAAACCCTAGATGTATCTTTCATTGACTTTGCATTAGGGTTTGCATTAGTTGAAGTTGCATTCTAGGATTTCAAATTTTGCATTAGTGAAAGTGAATATAAGTTGCATTTTTTGCCTCTCAAATCATTAATTTTTTTTAAATTATACATTTGTATCTTATTTTTGCATCATACAGTACAAAAAATATCAGAATCAGTCAAAAAAATATAAAAATTCTAAAAAAAATCCCTAGTGGGACTAATTCGCCACCTTTGGCAACTTAGTCCCTTTTCACCCCTGAAACTTCCTTTCACAACATTGAAAACCCTGATTTTAAGCTTTTGTTTGCTGCCATCAACTATTTGTATCAATTGGTTGAGTTTCTATAACATGTATTTCATTAGATCTAGCTTAAATTAGCTCATTTCATACATTGTTCAATTTCAAACTTGCATCTACAACATTTCATCTTTCAGATTGTTGCATAATGTAATCAACAAATTACGTTGTTTCACATCTAAAAATTACATTTAAACATTGGTCATTGCATTACACTTTCTTTACTTTTCTTGATAGCATGTTTACTTTCAAAAGATATGGTTTTTATTTGGTTAAAAATGGATTTCATATGTACAACATCCCTTCTTATGAGTTCAATTTTGATTACAATAATGAGGTCATTAAGAAACATGTTCAAACCATTGACACAATCCTTAATATTGCATTGCCCATTGGTGAGAATGGTAGTGTAGACAATCATAACAATCATACTTGTTCTTCTCCCAATACTTCTCCTATTAGTGATGAAGGTATCTTGGTGAAGGAAGCTACAAGCCTTGAGGGTCTTGATTGTCTCTCTCTTCATTGCCCTTTGGAGGATATTAGAAAATAAGAACATGAGATCATATAACACATTTCTAAACACCACTTTACCTAGTCTCCATAGCCATGACATTAAAAAAATTCCTTCTCCTAACATCCTTCCTCGATGAAAAGAGGATAAGTTGGTGTTAGAAGATACACCTATTAAGAGTCATGAGAACCTTGATCCTCCCTTCTCTATTGCTCCTACCATTTGGGACAATCTATTTGAAAATCATAGTGGTATTTCTCTTGATGCCTCCCTTACTTGGGATGAAGCTAGTGGTGAACATCTTACAAGCTCTGCTCCTAGGGTAGATAATATGGAACAAGAAAATGAGACCTTTGAAAAATAGGACAATCAAATAGATCCTTCGCCTAACATCCCCACTCTTTCTCAACACGAAAATTTCACCCTTGATAACTCCCTTACTTGCGATGAAGTTATTAGAAGAGCCAACCCTCGATTGTTTGTGCAAGACTCTTAAAGACTCTCCTCCTAAGGAGGATATCATGGTGCAAGAAAAGAATAACAATAACAATAATGATATAGTGTCCTTAGAAGAAGATGATGAGACAACATTAGAATATCATTCACTAAGGGGTCACATTAAAATATTATTCAACCTTAACTAATCCTTTATCCACCTTCAAAAAAACCTCCAACTCCAAACAAACCTGAACTTTTCCTTTACCTTCCTATGAACAATGTTTCACAACAACTAAGTTATAATATTGTTTCTCATACATACCCCACTAGAAAAAATTTGTAACCACCACAACCCAACCCAACACCATTACCTTTGCCTAATCCCATTTTTCCTAGAGATCCTTGATTCACTTCGGTGTATGATCTTGTTGAACAACTTAAGAATACTCCTACAAAGATATCCCTATGGGATTTAATTCAGAATTCACCTAACTATCACAAAATTCTTCAAACGGCCTTACAAAAAGTTCCTATGCCTTCTAATGTGCAATCAAATGACATAGCATCCATGATTCAAGGAATAAACACTAACAATGTTTTTCACCAAAGTGAACTCCCACCTTTGGAAGTGCAAAAACAAAATGATGGTTTTATGATCATAGATTTATACAATAGGATAGGGATCAAGTGAGCCCTTGTTGACAATGGCTTAGAGCTTAATGTGTGTAGCATTAAACTTTCAGATAGGCTTTGTGTTGATAAATCACACATTCAACCTGATTCCTTATCCCTTAAGGGATTTGACAATGTCGAAAAGAAACTGCTTGGGGTGATTACTTTACCTATTACAGTTGGGAAGGTCACATTGGACACACAAATTAATTTTATGCCTCATGAACTTTCATGTAATCTTATTTTAGGCTGACCATGGATTCATGCAATGAATAGGGTGTCTTCTACTATTCATTGTAAAATGAAATACATCTACAAAAACAAAGTGTACACACTTGACAATGATCCTGAGCTTTATAGTGTCTTACATCTTGAGAAAAATAAAGAAAATCCCTTAAAAAAATTAGCATCCACTACATAAGTGGAACCCATGCAACAAAATGACAATGAAAAACAAATTGAACAAGTCATGAAGCTATTAGACAAAGATTGGGGTTACTTATATTTCACACCAACATTCTTGGGAGAATAAAAGATCATACACAAAGAATCTGACAAGGGACATGAAAATTAGTAATGTTAACAGAAAACTCAGATGACCCTTCCAAAGCATCCACCTCAACCACTTTAGAACACAAGAAAAAAAATTACACAACAAACTTTCATGAACTTAACAACGAACAACCACATGATTGAAAAGCAATGAAAAAGCTTTATGGAAAAGGTTATGAGCTTATCAAACAACTTGGATATAGTAGAAAAGGATGCGGTTCTTATGAACAAGGTATCCATGTTGTTGGAAATACAAGGGTAGACAACTGAGAGGGGGTGAATTAGTTGTCATAGAAATTCAAAACTTATTCAACTTATTAACCTTATTCTCAAATCTAATAACCATGAAAACACAAATCATCAACATCGAAAGACACATAACACCAAGATTTTTACGTGGAAACCTTGTTAGGGGAAACCCATGGTGGAGGTCAACCACAATATTATACCCTATTAAAAGTATAATGAAAGAGTGAGGGAATGCACATGCATTCATTTAGCTCTCAAAAATGCAGGAAGGATACCTCAAGAGGTTTGCCAATCTCTTGGTATGTTTTAGGTAATGAGAACAAGGTTTGAAATAATTAAACCTTCTACTCTTCAGGTGCTGCTAGACCTAGGTGGGTGTACCTATAATAGATGAAGCAGACTTAACCTATGATCTTCCTTCCTACAACAATTTATCCGCAATGGCATATGGAAGTGGACAAAATGGATCAAACTTGGAATAAATTGTATACTAAAATGAAGACTAAATCCTAATATGCTCAACTAATAGATGTAAAAAAATATGAATGAGACTGAATGATGTGAATGGTGAGACTAGTGCCTTATAGGGTATGCAGAGTCAAGAGAAATCTGAGATAAGTACTCTGTTCTGGCAAGAATTCAAGTTGTTCAACATATGATTTGGTTTATAGCTTGTATAAACATGCAAGATTATAATTACCGAGTTCTTCTTAAATGATCCAATTGATATCTTCTAATTACTATGATCAACTTAGAGGATTTAATCTTTACTAGAAAGAACCAATTAATTGATCACACAGTTACAGCAAATGTGTACTGACAAACTGGAGGTAAACTTGTTACACCAATTCAAACAATCAGAGAACATCACAATTGGAGACAACTTCGATAATATTTTCAATAAACACGACCAACAACTGATACCAGAAACAATTGCAACACATCAAAAGACTTCCATTGATATCTCCATGATTTTACATATGCAACATAATCTCATTTTTTGCAGAACATTGTGTTCCTCTGAACTGTATCTATTCTATCCTACTATTTTACCTACTACTTCATTTACAATTGAGAGTGATTATTTATACATCAGTATCCGAACAGGCACATCATTTTATATTCCAATATCGGCAAACAGTTGCAATTAGGAATTTTCATGTCGGCCATAGTGCATAAGACTTCATCAATCATTCGCTATAACATCCCCGTGAGTATGCCGAAGGCAACAATATCGCTGATCATCCCTTTGGTCTCCTGTGCCTCGCCGTAACACATCCGAGTCGTGAAGACATCATATCGAAAACCCCTAAAACCCCATTTGTCTCCCGCGCGTCGCTGTAGCATTCTGTTTGTCACAACGAAGCCATATAGTATTCTTTAATTCCCTTTCAGTTTCGTCTTCACATTCGTTATAACTCATTTGGGTTAGTGAGATATCACAGAGATTACAATACGTTTTGTCGATATGTATTTCTTGTGCCTTCCATTCGCCGAGACCCAAGGAGCCTCTCACCGAAATGCACCTTGTTCTAACTCACTGTCACTGTAACTTAATGGTGTCGGGAAGACCTTATAGAGAATCCACCTTGTTTCGCCGAAAGTTCCTTTATCTCCCGAGTTGCCAAGACAACAGTAAACTCCTGCCAACAAAGTCCCCCTGTGCTCCATTGGTGAGACCAGGCACCTCGCCAAGACATTTTAGTTTTCTTACTGACTGAAATAAGTCTTACCGATGAAGCCATTCATCAACAAGACAATGAGCCTTCGAAGAGACTCACACCGATGCCAAAAGTTACACCAAACCCATTCCTTCATCTCATTCGTTGAGACTTATCTCGATGTGCTCTATCGGTGAAACACCCTGATTTCGTTGAAACTCTCACTGAAGACCACCTCTCCATAGATCGCCAAGACATTTCGGTTTTCTTACCCACTAAGTCCACCTGTCGCTAATGACCCCCTTCACATCTTATTGGCAAGACACTACTCCGATATACTTTAGTCTCACCAATGTACATTCCTCGTCGCCAGTCGGTAAGACAATGCTCAATCACCAAGACCACCTGTCGAAAACCTTTAGCTTGGCCGAAAAATTTCCACATGTGCCAGTCGGAGAGACAAAATGTTTTTGCTGTGATCTTACGCCGATACTCATCAATTTGGCCGAAATGAATACTTGTGCACAGTCGGTATGACATGTGGAGATCGTCGTGACGTTATATCGATGCCTCAATCCTTTTCCGATAGAACCTTTGATACGCCTTTCGACAAGACATTCATATTTTGCTATGACCTTCACCCAAATATGACTCCTATGCCGATATGTGTCTTTCAAACACGGGTCGGTGAAACATGACGCGTTCGGTGAAGCATTACACCGATGATCCTGACTCATGCCGATATGAACACTCCCATCGCCGAGACGATGAAACTGTTATGCCGATAACTGCCATGAATGAAATTCAGTCGCCATGACATTAAAACGTCTTGCCGATGGGCAACACAGACATTTTGCTAGCAAAAGACACAACATGGATCAGGGAGAGCCTAATGAACTCACACTGATAGGCACCAGAATGCAAAAGATGCGTGACTCAATGGATTCGATGGGCAACATGGGAAAAATATGAGCAAAATGATATGAAAATAAACCCCTACATTTATGAAAAGGATTCCAATGGAAACTTAAGGTTATGGAAAACATGTGAAAAAGCTCAGAAATTTATAGTTCCAATAGCGGCTCCATCTGGGGATGAATGATAGTCAAATCATTGCAAGGATCCAGAATCTTTGGGTGAGCAGACCAGACCAAACACAAAATGAGCCAGTGAGTAGAATGGAAATGGAAATGAAGCATGAAGGAATGAATGTAAAATGAATGCAAGATGGAGGTGAATGCAAAATGGAAATGCACCAGAACCCTAAACTATTGTGCATGGAAAATAAATTTAGAGAGGATACATAAGAGTTGTCCATGCACTGGCAACCCTCAATCCTCTGTGTTTCAATTTCACCTTTCCAGAGCTGTTACAATCTGAAACTCAAACCAAGCCTTCCCCTGCCAAACACCTGGTTTTGTCTTGAGTTCATCAAATTCTTCCTGAAGATACTCATGCAATCCTTCCTGTCACTGTTATTGCAAGTTCTTAGAGTATCATCATGCTCGGTTTGGCCCAAAATCCCTACACCATCTTGTAGTTCAAATTCTTCAACATCTTGGGACAAACCCCTATTATTTTCAACATTCAAGATGCATGCATATGAAATACAATATTCCTTATTATCTTTCTCACTGTTATGTATCATAAAGCATTCACTCAGCTGTATTAAAATTTCACAATCAAAGTGCCCCTCTTGAGAAACAAAAAATTATGTCAGACCAACATTGTCTGAAACAAGCAAATCTGAAACCCTTTGCATTTCTTTGATACCCCTATGACTCAAACCTTCAATATTAAGCATATATGAACCAATCAAATCTAGAACATTATCATCCTTGGTATGCAGACAAATGTCTTCTCCACATGAGTTAGAAATTTCAAAAACACATACCTCATTCTAAATAGACACATGCATTTGGCCAACCTCAAAGGTTTCACTATCAACTTGAGAAAGGCAACTGAGAATCATATGAATCATTGCACAAAAAAATTTCACTGTCAAAACAAATGCAAGTTGGATAAAGAACTTCAGGATCAACTTCATGTGTATATCTCTGATAGTCAAGAGTCAGCAAATCTGAAATTTGCTCACAGCTGAGTAAACACGTTTCCACATTTTCATTATTACAGTCATACTCATCACTTTTGTCATCATCAAAAAGAGGCCCAGGATCAATTGAGAATGAAAAATTACCAGCACAGTCACTTGTTCCATAACTTGACACATCACTTTGTTTATCTAAAAATACCTTTTGCTCAACATCAAGTGGATCTGAAAATACCTTAAATTCATTCTGGGGCAAACCTTTGCAAAAAATTATTTGATCCTCTTTTAAATCTTCATCATGCCATGGGCCTGAAATTTTTTGGAAACCATTCTCAAATTTACAACCCTCCTCTTCATCGCATGTATCATTGTAGCTTTCAACTGCAGCTAGAGGCATTGTAAATTCACTATCAACATTTCCCATTGCCTCTTCATCCTGATCCTCATAAGAGGTAAAAGGATCCCCTTGCTATAGATCAAAATCCTCAAGTGTATCTTCAAAATCTAAACACTCATTTGATCCCTCATAACACACACTACTCTCCCTGTCACAATCTGTCAAGCAAGAGAGATATCTTGTACCTTCATCTTTATTATGCAAGCTATCATAGGAATCATACTAACTTGCACATACCTCATCATCTATTGGATGCATTGCTTGATCAATTCCTCTATACTCATCAGAAATACAACAATTGGAATCAACATTGGTAGTGTCCCCATACCCTTTCCTCTCCATGGCATCAATGAACTTATTCAAGTGATCACAAACTTGCTGTATTGATAATTCTGACCAATGAACTGAATTAGGCTCCCATACCTTTATGAATTGCTCAGTAAACATGGTCCTTGTAGGCCTATGGTGAGAAGGTAACTGTATACAAATTTCTCTCATTCTATTGTACAAAGAAGTGAAATCTTCTCCACCATACCTCCTTATGTCAAGAAAAGCATCCCAAAGACTTTTGAAATATTCATCATCTCTAGATTATTGGTTCTGATACATACCTTGTTGCGGATTCTAGCTAATATCTCCAAGTGAATCAGAATTGTGTTGCCCTTGACATTGATCACATTGACATTCTTGATAACTACCAATTGCATTTGACACTAATTGCACTAGCATTCTTGATAATTTTCCAATCTTTGTCCAGATAGGATAAGCATTTTCTTGCTTTAATGGTTGTGGAGGATAAGTTCTCTACTGTGCATGATATGTATCACCTCCATTGTAGAAATTTCCATTTGTAATATCAGGTGCTTGAGGGGCCCAATATCTTCCTGCATCTGTATATTCATTCTGGTCCAATTGCAACCTTTTCCTCTGCCATTCTTCTATTTCCTTTCTCTGAGACTCATACAGTGCTTTGACCTCCTCAAAAGTTAAAGATTCATAATCAACTTGAGGAGTGTCATGATCAATAGGTCTGCCCTGATTACCCTCCATTTTCAGATCATTGAGGATCTTTTTCCTATCATATTTGAACAAATGCAATGTTTCTTTCAGAGTCGCCACCTACTTTTCCAAAAGTAGGAAAATGATTACTTTTGATCTTTTCCCCAGCGGAATCACCCCTTCTGAATCTTCTCAAATTATAACCTTTTCTTTAATGACTCTATAATGTGGTCTTGAACTGAATTTTCTGATATGTTTCCCCAGTAGTGTCGCCAATTTGTTAGCTCTCAAAAACGCAGGCAAGGATACCTCAAGAGGTTTCCAATCTCTTGGTACGTTTTAGGGTAACAAAACAAGGTTTGAAATAATTAAACCTTCTACTCTTCAGGTGCTGCTAGACCTAGGCGGGTGTACCTATAACGGATGAAGCAGACTTAACCTATGATCTTCCTTCCTACAACAATTTATCCACAATGGCATATGGAAGTGGACAAAATGGATCAAACTTGGAATAAATTGTATACTAAAATGAAGACTAAATCCTAATATGCTCAACTAACAGATGTAAAAAAATATGAATGAGACTGAATGATGTGAATGGTGAGACCAGTGCCTTATAGGGTATGCGGAGTCAAGAGAAATCTGAGATAAGTACTCTATTCTAGCAAGAATTCAAGTTGTTCAGCATATGATTTGGTTTATAGCTTGTATAAACATGCAAGATTATAATTACTGAGTTCTTCTTAAATGATCCAATTGATATCTTCTAATTACTATGATCAACTTAGAGGATTTAATCTTTACTGGAAAGAACCAATTAATTGATCACACAGTTACAACAAATGTGTACTGACAAACTAGAGGTAAAATTGTTACACCAATTCAAACAATCAAAGAACATCACAATTGGAGACAACTTCGATAATATTTTCAATAAACATGACCAACAACTGATACTAGAAACAATTGCAACACATCAAAAGACTTCCATTGATATCTCCATGATTTTACATATGCAACATAATCTCATTTTCTGAAGAACATTGCGTTCCTCTAAACTGTATCTATTCTATCCTATTGTTTTACCTACTACTTCATTTACAATTGAGAGTGATTATTTATACATCAGTATCTGAATAGGCACATTGTTTCATATTCCAATATCGGCAAACAGTTGCAATTAGGAATTTTCATGTTGGCCACAGTGCATAAGACTTCATCAATCATTCGTTGTAACATCCCCGTGAGTATGCCAAAGGCAACAATATCGCTGATCATCCCTTTGGTCTTTTGTGCCTCGTCGTAACACATACGAGTCGTGAAGACATCGTATCAAAAACCCCTAAAACCCCATTTGTCTCCCGCGCGTCGCTGTAGCATTCTGTTTGTCACAATGAAGCCATATAGTATTCTTTTATTCCCTTTTAGTTTCGTCTTCGCATTCGTTATAGCTCATCTGGGTCAGTGAGATATCACAGAGATTACAATACATTTTTTTGATATGTACTTCTTGTACCTTCCATTCGCCGAGACCCAAGAAGCCTCTCACCGAAATGCACCTTGTTCTAACTCACTATCGCTGTAACTTAATGGTGTCGGGAAGACCTTATAGAGAATCCACCTTGTTCGTCGAAGGTCCTTTATATCCAGGGAGTTGCCAAAGACAACGGTAAACTCTGCGACAAAGTCCCCACGGCCATCGGTGGTATGGGCACCTGCATGAACATTTTAGTTTTCTTACTAATGAAATAAGTCTTACCGATGAATCCATTCATCGGCAAGACAATGAAGCAACGGAAGAGACTCATCTTTGATGCCAAGTTACACCTAACCCATTCCTTCCATCTCATTTTTTGAGACTTATCGATGTGCTCTATTAGTGGAAACACCACGATTTCATTGAAACTCTGTGAATGCCTCTCCATAGATGCTTGAGAGACATTTTAGGTTTTTACTAAGTCGACTTGTCATGATGACCTTCACATCTTATCGGCAAGACACTACTCACGATATCACTTTAGTCTCTCACGATGTACATTCCTCATGCCAGTTGGTAGAATAATGCTCAATCGTGAAGACCACACCTTAAAACCTTTAGCTTGAAACATTTCCACATCGCCCGGTCGGGAGAGACAAAATGTTTTCATTGTGACCTTACGCTGATACTCATCAAATTGGCCGAAATTAATACTTGTGCATAGTCAGTATAACACATGGAGATCGCTGTGACGTTATATCGATGCCTCAATCCTTTGTCGATAGAACCTTTGATATACCTTTCGATAAGACATTCATATTTCACTATGACCTTCACCTGAATATGACTCCTATGCCAATATGTGTCTTTCAAACACTGGTTGGTGAAACATGATGCGTTCGGTGAAGCATTACACCGATGATCCTGACTCATGCCGATATGAACACTCTCGTCACCGAGACGATGAAACTGTTATGCTGATAATTGCCAGTGAATGAAATTCAGTTGCCATGACATTAAAACGTCTTGCCGATAGGCAACACAAATGTTTTGCTAGCAGAAGACACAACATGGATCGGGGAGAGCCTAATGAAGTCACGCCAATAGGCAACAGAATGCAAAAGATGTGTGACTCAATGGATTTGATGGGCAACATGGGAAAAATATGAGCAAAATGATATGAAAATAAACCCTACATTTATGAAAAGGATTCCAATGGAAACTTAAGGTTATGGAAAACATGTGAAAAAGCTCAGAAATTTATAGTTCCAACACATTCCGGGCACACTACCTAGAGCTTAATGCTCAATTACAAAGGAAGACACACTTTCTTACAAAGAGATTCATATTACAGCCATCCATATTTAGAACTGAGAAATAACATCTTCTAATGCCTAATTACAGTTCCAATTAAGCACATGAACACTTCTCCATTCTTCTTCACTCTTCTTCACACTATGCTCTTCCTTCAAATGATTTAGAACATTATTCATACACACACACATTTGGCATACATCAAATGAAATGAACAATCACTTTTATAATTCCGCAACATAAAATTTCATTGCTACAAGTCGGCCACAATGAAATAATAAAATTAATATAAATTGTTGGCCCAAAACATTAAAGATTATCAATGCAAATCAACCAAGGTTGGCCAAAACCTAGTGAAGACCCAAAACAACATCTTCAACATGAAAAAACTTCAATTAATTTCTCCTCAAGATCCACAACACACTAAAAAACACTATGTTGGCCAAGAACAAGAAAACATGAATACTCAAGAGAAAATCTCAGATTGTGAGCACAACGATTAGTGTAGACATGCAAAAAAGATAGAGCATGCTCTAGAAACATCCACAAGCATCATGAATGACAAGAAAAGCATCCACAACAATTGAACTAACTGAAGCCAGAATAATCTTCAATTAGGAACACCAACTAAAGAAACAAAAAATGTCAAAGTGAAAATATTCATAACTCGATCAAATATTCATGATGATGTTGAAAATTGATATTAGATACACTTTCGTGTAAACCCTTTAATCAATATTATTTGATCAACGATGTATAGAAATAACTGACATACTAAACTTCACTTCACCAATGACAATCTACAACTCATTTATTACAATTTGCTCAATATCCTCGACATATACAACTTCAAATGAATTTATGCTATGAAGTGTTGACATGTTGACAACCACATATTAGCAATACAACCACAACATCAACAATATCCCTTTGGAATTGATGGTGACACATGATGTGAAAAAACCATCAACACAACTAATATCTGCTTAGGTTCTATCATTTCTCCTCAACACTTTAGCATAATCTTTATCCCCATAAGGCTCTTCTCCTCAAATAATCACAATTTTTTCACATGACTCTTCTCCCCCTTTGACATCAATGACAAAGATCTCTAAGCTCTGAACAACATATTTGAATTTTTGAACCATCTATCTACTCCCCCTGAGTAGCAGCCATCACAACATCAATCTAAAACAAGATATGATTATGAAATGCATAGACTGATGCAATTCAATGCATCCTTAGTTTTGATTAGCAGGGGTAATCACCCCTAACCTCCCTCTAAGATACTCAAAAGTATCCTTAGGCAATGGCTTGGTAAATATGTCTGCAATCTTCTCCTTAGTAGGTACATACTCTAGTTTGACTTCCTTTTCACTTACCTTCTCCCTCAGAAAGTGAAACTTGATAGAAATATGGTTTGTTTTTCAATGCAACACCAGATTCTTGGAAATGTTAATAGCACTTGAGTTATCATAGAATATAGAAATAGGCTCATCATATACAATTTTGATATCCTTCAACATCTATTTCATCCATAGGACTTGAGTATAATTATTAGCAGGAACAATGTATTCGGTCTCTACAATAGACAAGGAAATGGAATATGCTTCTTGCTTAACCATGCAATTAGCTTCTTACCCAAGAAAAATGCTCGACCACTAGTACTTTTTATGTCATTCACATCTCCCTTCACAGAGTCCAGCAGTAGTAAAAGGAATAAAATTAAGATCATCATTTTTTTAGGATGCGGGCCGGTCCGTGGTCCCTTCAAGTAATAAAAATTCTCTTCTGGCCAGTCACATGAGATTCCTTAGGATTAACTTGAAATCTTGCAACAATACATACAAAATTCATGATATCAAGCCTAGTTTGGAGTTAAATACAACAATCCACCGATCATTGGTTGTATCTTGTCGATTTTCTTTAGGAGAATCATCTTTTGTTATCCAGCTTGGTTAGTCACCATAGATGTACCAATTGGATTTGAATCTTTTGTACCGAACTTCTTCATCAATTCCTTCACATAATTCAAGGACTGAGATATAAAAATCCCTTTATCTAACTAAGTAATTTTCAGTCCCCAAAATAATTTCATCTCACCAATCATAGACATCTCAAATTCATTCTACATTTTATTAGCAAACTTCAGGAAAAAACCATCATCTCCTCTAAAAATGATATCATCAACAAATACTTCAACAATCAAATCTTTATTATGGTCAATCTTGAAATATAGATTACTATCACCAGTAGCTTTGTTAAATCCAAGCTTCAACAAATACTTATCTAATCTTGCATACCATACTCTAGGGGTTTGCTTGATTCCATACAATTATTTCTTCAACTGACACACCATATCTTCCTTATCAGTCAACTAGAATCCATTAGGTTTCTCATCATACACTTCTTCTAATTCACCATTCAGAAAATATAATTTTATATCCATTTGATAGACTTTGTAGTTCTTGTGAGCAACATAGGCAAGAAATAATCTTACAACTTCAATTCTAGCAACAGGGGTAAAGGTCTCTTCAAAATCAATTCCTCCCATATGTGGATATCCTTTACATATTAGTCTTGCTTCGTTTCTAACCACTTCACCTTGCTCATTCAGTTTATTTCTAAATACCCATTTGGTTCCAATTACATCCTTGTCCTTAGGTCTGGGAACAAGAATCCATGTATCATTTTTCTCAATCTATTTTAACTCTTCTTTCATTGCTTCAACCCAATGCTCATCATCTTTACATGCTTCATTCACACTAGTAGGGATATCAAGCAATACTCTTCTACAATCTTTCTCCTAGTCTAGAAACATTTTTTCTTATCACCTATAATCTGATCTTCTTAATGATTCAGTCTTACATACCTCAGAGTCCTCTTACGATCTTCTTCAACTTCAGGTTCTTTTGATCTCTCTTCTACTCTTTCACTAGTTTCTCCTTCTTCTTCATTTTCTTGATTTACCGGATTGATTTGTAGTCTGAACTTTCTTTCCTTTGTTTGTACTGTCATCCTGATCATCAGAATCATATCCACAGGTTT
Source organism: Sequoia sempervirens (assembly GCA_007258455.2). NCBI lineage: Eukaryota > Viridiplantae > Streptophyta > Pinopsida > Cupressales > Cupressaceae > Sequoia > Sequoia sempervirens. The sequence continues at coordinate 21,994 of VDFB02001262.1, forward strand.
TGGATAGTGTACCTAAGTCTTCATCAACCTTAACATTTTCACTTTCAACCATTTTCTTCAATCTTTTATTGTAACACCGGTAGGCCTTACTTTTAGTAGAATAACCCAGAAAGATGCCTTCATCAATCCTAGCATCAAAATTTTATATGTCTTCATCTATCTTATTATAACATCTACTTCCAAATATGTTGAAGTATTTAACAATAGGCTTTTGATCAGTCCATAGCTCAAAAGGGGTCTTACCAGTATCACTTTTGATTTGTACCCAGTTTATTGTGTACATATTAGTACTCACAACTTCTCTCCAATAGATATGAGGAAAATTTCCTTCTAGCATCATAGCTCTAGCAACATCTTCAATTGTTTTGTTCTTCCTTTCCACAACTCCATTTTCTGGGTGGTCCGCAGTGTAGATAATTGTCTCTTTATTCCATGTTCTTCACAAAAATAATTAAATTCACTGGAAGTGAATTCACCATTCACCACCTCTATCCGATCTTAGACATTTAATATTCAAACCTATCTCTGTCTCAACCATAACTTTAAATATTTTGAACTTTTCAAGTGCTTCATATTTCTCCCCTAATAAAGTAGCACATACCATTCTAGAATAATCATCAATGAGTAACATGAAATACCTATAACCTTGTAAACTTTTGACCTTAGAGGGACTACACAGATTAGTATGCACATGCTCTAACAATTCATTTGAACAATTCTTTTTACTCCAAAATGAAATCCTGGTTTTCTTTCCCAATTGACATTCCTTGCATATTGCATTAGTAGGTTTCACCAACTTGGGTAGATCTATCACAACCTTATTGGAACTTATATTGACAATATTATCAAAGTTAACATGACACAATTTCCTATGACATAACCAAATTTCATCAACTTGAGCAATCAAACAACTTTTACTAGCAACACTCAAGTGAAACATATTACCTTTTTTTTTGTACCTTATGCAATTTCATTTTTGGAACTCAATATTCTACACTTTCCATCCTTGAACTGAAGATTGTATCCCTTATCAACCATTTGACCAAAACTCAAAAGATTATGCTTCAAGCCTTCCACATACAAAACATCATCAGTATTATGCTTACCATCAAGATAAATGCAACCTCTTCCATAGATCACACTAGTTGTATTATCACTAAATCTCACAACATCACCATCATACTTTTCCAAGCTTACAAACTTACTTTTGTCTCCCTTCATATGATGTGAACATCCACTGTCAATTACCCATTCATCTTTCTCCTCAACTCGAGTAGCTAGGGCTTTCTCCACATTTGTACAACTGGCAGATTTAGTAGATACATGATTATTTTCCTTGATAGCAATAAATACCCATTCATCATCACTTCTATTACCTTTATAAGATTCATCATCTATTACACCTTCATCAGCATCATAGTAACACTTCTTTTGAAATCCAAGCTTGTTATATCTTGGTTCAGGAGCTCTTTCTGGACACCTTGATGAAAAATGACCTATCTTATTGTAAGAAAAACATTTAAGAGGAAATTTTCCTTCATACTTACCTTTTCCTATTGATACTCTTTTGACAATAAGTGCTTCCATCTCTTCTAGCTCTCTTTCTTCTTCTTCAATCTATCTAATTTAATCCTCATACTTGAATGTCTTTTTAGATGAACTTTCACCTAGATCATATCTCTATCTATCTCCTCCGGAAGTAGTAGCCTTAAATGAAAATTCAACCTTAGGAAGGGCATCACCAAATTCGCTCAACTCAAAAGCAGATAGCTTACCAACCAACATATCTCTGGTTATGTTTTTTATAGTCTGGAGCTCTTCAATAACACTAGCTTTGACTTTGTAAGAATCAGGCAGGGATCTAAGAAATTTAGCAACAATCTCAAATTCATCTATCTTTCCACAAGCACATCTAATACCACACACAAGTTCATTCACTATTTGCATGAAAGTATTAATGTTCTCATCATCACCCATTCTCAACCTTTCATATTTCCCTTTCAAACTCTGCAACTTAGCAATCTTCACATTAGCATCACCTTCATACAAGGTTTCCAGCTTTTTCTAGATCTCATAAGCAGTCTTCAGATCCATAAAAATTGTCATCTTAGAATCAGTCAAAACACTCAACAAGGCTTCCTTAGCCCGGATATTATACTCAACATCTTATCTTATTAGAATTAGTAGGAACATTATATGGGATAATATATAATGCTTGTAATGCTCAGTAGGGTTCACCATGCATCCTTATGGCACTCCATTAAAACCATTCACAAAGAATAATTTGTTCCATCAAATATTCAATGTTATTCTTCTTGTAAGTTTCCATCTAAATCACCTTAACTGTTAAACTTCTTCCAAGGAACTACTTTTGATGCCATTATTTGAAGTACAGGAGTAGACAACTAAGAAGGGGGTGGTCAGTTTCACAAAATTCAAAACTTATTCAACATTAACATATTCACCAGATCTGAAAATTAACAAAACATAAATCATCAACACATTAGGTTACATGGAAACCTGTTGGAAACCCACGGTGGATGTCGGGTCCACAAGATTATCGCGTTGTTAAAGAGTATAATGAAAATGAAATATGGGAATGTACATGCATTGGGCACAACCTGAACTCATTGCTCAATTATAAAGGAAGACACCTACATCTTACAAAGAGATTTGGATTACAGCCATCTGATTTGAACTAAAGAAAATAAAAATCTTCCTATTTTAAATATGGTTCCAATTAAGCACGCCATTCTTCAATTATCTTGTACTCTCTTCTTTGATGATTTAGAATATTCATATTTTTTGTTAGCATACTTCAAATAGAATGAACAATCACTTTTATATATCTGCAACAAGAAATTGCATTGCTACAAGTTGGCCACAAAGAAATAATAAAATGAATTTAAATTTTCAGCCCAAAAAATTAAAGATTATCAATGCGAATCAACCAAGGTTGGCCAAAACTTAGTGAGGACCCAAAAAAACATCTTCAACACAAAAACACTTCAATTAATTTCTCCTCGAAGATCCACAACACGCTACAAACACTATGTCAGTCAAGAACAAGAAAAACATAAACACGCAAGAGAAAAACTTGGATCATGAGCACAACGATCAATGTGGATGTGCTACAAAGATAGAGCATGATCTAGAAACATCCACAATTATAATGAATCACAAGAGAAACATCCACAACAACTAAACTAATATAAATAGCATCATCTTCAATCAGGAACACCAACTGAAGAAACAGAAAAACTGTCAAAATGAAGATCTTCATAACTTGATTGAATCTTCATGTGGATCTCTGAAACTCGATGTGGATAAACTAGATACACTCAGCAATAAACCCTTTAGTTGACAACCTCTGATCAACAACATACAAAAATAATTGACATACTAACTTCACTTCAACACTAATAACCTACAACTCATTTATTACAATTTTCTCAATATCCTCGACATATACAACTTCAAATGAATTTATGCTAATAGTGTTGACATCAATGACATCCACATATCAGCAACACAACGACAACATCCAAAACATGTCCCCATCAATCCTAACATGAAAAAAATGACTCATGGTCTTGGTTATTGTCCTTTGATAGAAATCACCAAGCCTTCAATCAACATCAACACTATCACACAAGACTCCTCTAAGCCAACTTTAACAATAGTGCATCGTAAATTCATAGACACTAGTGGACTTTACCATTTTCAAGACATGAAACAAGCAAATACATCTTCACTTAATGTTAATGCCATCTCGCAAAACACTAATGATTTGAGTTTGTTAAAATTTACACCCTCCTATAAAGGAGGAAACAAAATCTTGCAATCTAAATAGTCTTGCGTAGGTATGACCTCTAAGCAAGAGGTATCTTTGTCACAAATCATATGAGCACCTTCTACTATTGATCAAAAGGGTTGTACAGTAGAAAAAAGGACCTCTTGCTTGACATGGGAATAATTCATAATAAATTGGACTTAATCAGGCCTTGA
>VDFB02001262.1:26101-57680 GCA_007258455.2 Sequoia sempervirens
ATATTGATGTCGCCAAGAGTTATCGTTATCGCTAGGATGTTTCACAGAGCTTACAACTTGTATCGGCTTCAGTTTTCCTTTCGGCAAGACTATCACTCTCGCCAAGACATCTCAACAAGCCTTCTTTTGTTACACCAAGTTCAGGAGACTATCGCTAAGACTTCCTTATGTCGCCAGGACCTCACACCAATGTTCTCCACATGTATCACTATCGCCCAGACTCATCACTTTCGATGAGACGTTATAATCGAAGCTCCACAAGTCACATAGACTTAAGTGTTATCATCGGCCAGACAATCGACTTTTGCCGAGACATCATACTGAGGGTTCAAAGTTACTCCAAAGACTTAAGTCATACTGAGCACCATAGGATAGTTGGCAAGGCTTAACATTATCGCCAAGACATCTCTTTGAAACCCTTTGTGTTACCCTGATAGCCAAAGGCTATTAACAAGACATCCTCCAGTCACTAAGAACTCTCCCTGAGATCCTTTGTGTTACTCCGATGACCAACACTTGACCCTCCGTCGATGAGACATTTGCACATTTCCAAGACATCATAACAAAACAACCATTGTTACTCCGATGAACCTAAGTGCATTCCCATCGGCAAGACTTTAACTATTCGTTGGGACTTCTCACTGAGCCGCTAAAGGTTATCCCAAAGCCCATGGTCTCCATGAGTCTTCCCCGAGACATCACGAATGGCTCACACAAAGATTCTGGCTACAAGTAGTAAGGAGGTCACACCAACTGCTCTATGTCATAGTGATAGACTCCACAGTGAAAGCATTCGGCAAGACAGAAGCTAGGTCACAGTGACCTGTACAAAACTTGATGCTACCAATCTGCTAGTTGGCCAAACATTTGAGCTATCACACCAACTTGGACACCTAAATGAGGTTTCTAGCCTCGATGATTGAGGCATACTTTTCCAACAGCTTCCACATGAAACTCCTTTGCTTCAGCCTTCTTCTCTTCAAGCACTAATTCTTCCTTAGCTTCACAAAACTCAACTTCATCGACAGACACAACTTTAGGAGCTTTAGTCTCCATAGGAATTCCAGTGTCATGTATATCTAGAGGATTCAGAGTATCCTCAAATTTATCATCTTTTCCTTCTTTTGTTACCGAACCAGATGGAGCATCTTCAACATGCACTTCTTCATAAATAACATTGTATATGTTCTTTAACAAAATTTCCTTAAGAATTTTCTTAGCGTCCTTTGCAACTTCGTCAGTCTATCCAATCATCAGGTTGTTCACCCTTTTCTTGCTCTTAAAATCCCATTTAGCTTCATTGAGAATATTCTTCATCTCTTTTATAGACATCACCAGACACAAATCAACAAGTATATGTTCTCTCATTTTCTCTTCTTTAGTTCTTGCATTCACTCTCCTCATCTCTAAGACTTCATATAGACCTTTGGGTAACTCAAACATTCTTTCAATGAGATTCATATTGAAATTTTTCAAATACTTTATTGTGGCTTCCTCAAGAATTCTTTGACTGGAACTATCAAAGGTGTCATACCATTCACAAAGAGGTCAGAGATTACCATCCTTAATCAAAGCTTTTTCCACTTCTTCTATAGACATATCTAGCTTGTCAATTTTAATCTTTTTATTTGCTTTCTCTTCACCGAAGGGCTTGTCTTTAGTGACTTTTGTTGCCTTTGAGCCCTTATGCTTAATTTCTCTTACCTCCTCATTAGATTCAGTTTCTTCATCTTCTAAAATAGCAACATAGACCCTTGTGCTCTTGTCCTTCTTCCTCTTTCCTTCTCTACTAGATGTCTTGGCTTGACCTTTCACATGACTTGGTTTATTTGCAATACCAAATGAGAGAGAATACCTCCTTATGGATCTAGATCTGGCAGAGGATGTTGTCAGACAAGCAGAATTAGTTCTAGTTGGCTCTCCTGCTTCAGCTTGTTCTCTTTTCCTCCTAGCTTCCCTTACAACTTCAGTTGATATACCCATGCTTTCTGCAAAGGCTTCCACTTCTTTTCTTACTTTCCAGATTATCATTGGCTTCTTCAATTATGTATGAACTTCCAAATTCTTTTCCTCAAAGGTGCCAAACCTTTCTTCTATCGGATCCCGAGGTTTACTCAACAGGTGTTGAGCATATAGCTCCAAAATGTGTTCCTCAACCTCATAACCCATAGGCATTATCCAGACTATTCTAGGATTAGCAGATTCCATCAAACATTGATCAATATCAACCATGAAACAAATTGTATCCTTATACTTCTCCACAACAGAAGTAGGAATTTTTTCCCTAGCTTGCATTTCATTCTGGAAATTCTTAAAGTAACCCCAGATAGCAATTTTTCTAGCTTTACTCTCACCAATTCCATACAAGATGTCTCTAATTTGAACAACTACAGGTTTATCACCTTGCCAATGCACTTTTCCAACTCCAAAAACTTTATTCATGAAATAGAAGAATAAATACAACAAATTACCATACTTGAAGGAATTCTTCTTATCTTTCTTGATTTTGCCAAGATTCTCAATTAACTGGCTTCAGAGTAACTCACACAGGTCATTATCTCCATTTTCCTTAACCATCTACTATGTTGCATAGATTGTTGTACTGGATACAGAATTGTCCCACCTGGAGTGATAAATCTTGTACCCAATAACCATAGAAGAAAATCTGACATCTACTTCAATAATGTCATCAATTGTCATAGCTCTCTTGTCGAACACTGAACCGGTTGCATCTGTGACTGTTTGATTCTTCACAACTTTCAATGTCGGAAACTCACCGAATGAATTTAAACCAGTAAAAATCCTTATAGCTTCCTTTGTGATCTTAAAAGGATGACTTAACCACATAAACTCAGCATGCACTTGGCTCAATATGTATCGAACCCATTCATTTTCTTTAAACACGGGAAATTTCACAATCTGCGTGAATTTCTTCTCCTCCAAAGTCTTAAATTCGAGTTTCACACAAAAATCTTCTCCCACAATGTGATTGGTGTACAAATTCAATAATTGGGAGCTTCCTAATTCTTCAACATTTGCATGAATGTATGCCCTAATATCTTTAATATGCAAAACTCCATACGGAACAAAAGAAAATACACCTAAAGGTTATGTTTCGATGGATTTGAAGGGGTGCCATTTGAATTTTGGAAAGGGCCTATCCTTAATATCAACTACCAACAGAGCAGCCATTTCCAAAAAATTTAAGTTCATGAGTTTTCAAATAAATACCTTTCGTCGGATTAGGGTTTGATCACTGAATCACCTTTAGACTTGTATCTTTGCCAAATTTTACTGCAAAGCTCTCCAACCTTCTTCTTCTCAAGATGCAATGTGACAAATAAGGGATAGAAATGACTTTTTATCATTCGCGCACCTAAATTTTTCATCACAATAATTTTTTTTCCCTAGGTCATCTGGATACCCTGTTCCCATAGACTGTGAAAGAAAATTCTTCTGCGGACCTTCAAGTTTGCATAAATTCTCTCCACAATACATTCCAAAACATCTACACATCACTAATACAATCATTGCAATTTTCCACATTCTGGTACCAACTACTGACCAGGGGTTAAAAGATTTTCTTGAGAACTCCCCCTAGACTAGAGGCCTTAAACTAATTCCCGGAGGAATTACCAAAACCAGATTTTGGTGTGGAATCATTTCCTACAATAGGACTCTTCTTCACCCATGTCTTCTTCATTTGCTTCCTGATATCATCTATAGTAACTTTTCCTTTTCCCTTTTCATCCTTCTACATGTTTTTCCCTTGATTTGTTGGACCCTTTCTTCTTCTACAAAATCTAGCAATGTGACTAAATTTGTTGCAATTGTAGCACACCACATTTCTTTGTCTAGACCAATTGTTCCATTGATTTTCTCTTGATCTACATTGGTTAGAAATATGGCCAAATCTATTGCATGTATAACATCTGGCATCTCTATTGAGAAATTTGTTTAACATATTTTTGCATTCATTTGACTTATGACCATACTTATTGCAATTGAAACACTAATTGGAGAATGATGGACCACTTGAATTCATTCTACTTCTACATTGAGTAGCCATATGACCCAATTTATTGCAAACAAAACAATAACCATTGAATCTTTGAGTATTAGGTTTTCTTACCGGATACCTTCCAGCTTTGTTCATCTAATTTCTGTGCCTAAATCTCCTTTGTCCAGATCCAGAACTTTCTCCTTTCTCATATCCAAGACCTCGGTTGTCACTTCCAGTCCTCTGACTTTTAATCGGTTCATCAAGATTAGATGAGATAATCTTGAACTTCTCCTTGAATTCATTTGCAGTAGCAAGTTCATCTCTAAGATCAACAATCTGTTTTTCAAGCTCTTCTTCATTATTTTTGGATTTTTCCAATTCAAGCTCCAACTAATTGAATCCATTAGTAATTCAACTGCATTCTTCAATTTTTTCTTTCAAGGACTGAGTAAGCTTCTCTTCATTCTTCTTTATGTCTTCAATATCCTTTGTCATCCTCATCACAATATATCACATCTCATGCTTCAGGACAACATTATCTTTGGTAAGCTTTTCACATTCCTCTGTCTTTTCCTTCAAGGCTTGACTTAGGTGTTCACCTTCCATGCTCTTACTTTCTTTCTGTTTAAGATGATCACAAAGTTCCTTTCTCTTTTCCCTTAACTCATTGATTTTATCTTTCAATGATTGAATGAATTTATCAGCATTCATGAGGCTTGCCTACAATTCCCAGACTTCAAATTTGGACTGATCAAGATCATCTAGAGCCACCAAAAGTTGTTGTTGAAGACTGCTTGAATCCATTGAATCACTTTCTCGGATCTTCCCCAAGCTTTTAAATTTCTTCTGAGGAACTAAGCTCTGATACTAATTGTTGGAATCAAGGAACACTAAGAGGGGGGGTGAATCAGTGTTCTAAAAATTTTAACTTTATTAATTTGATCTTTAAAGCACTTATAACATTCAACCAAAAGAAAGATGCATGAACATAAAACAAACAACCACAACACCATAACACAAGGATTTTTACGTGCAAACCCTGTTAGGGGAAAAACCACGATGTAGTTCAATCCACAATATTATCTGAGTACTCAAATATGTGTTTACAAAAGGAATGCACATGCATTCAGGCATATTGCCTAGAGCTCATTGCTCAAATACAAAAGAAGACTTGTTGTCTTACAAAAACAATTGGAATACATCCATAAGATTTGAACTAAGAGAATAGCATCTACTAATGTCTAATTACAGTTCCAGTTATGCACATTAATCACTTTCTTGACCTTATGTCTGATTTTGCTCTTCTGTTGTGTTTGCTTTAATTTGGATCACAAATCCTTTATTGCACAAGTGAAATTGTGCATAATCGCTCTAAAATCCTTCTGAATTTTACATCACACATCAACACACTTCATACATACATTAAAATGATATAAATGATCGCTTATAAATAACTACAACTAAAGATTTAATCAACCACATGTCAGCTTCAATAAAACACAAAATATTTACAAACCGTCAGCTCAATCCATAAATAATTTTCAATGCACACCAATCAAAGTCAGCCACAACATAGTGAGGACCCAAACCAATATCCTCAAACACAAAAACACTTAAACAATTACTCCTCGAATATCCGCAACATGGTACATTCACTTAGTCGGCCTTCTCACATTGTTAAACTAAAAATCAATCAACCGAATCTTCTAACTTGCACACAAATCGATACGAGGCTCTAAGATTCAAAGATAACATAGATCATACATCAAATGACCTTCCTTGAGATCCACAACTCAAAATGATAACAGAAAATTTGCATATGAATCGATGAACACAATTCTATCGGATGCTTTGTTCTAGCTTGATAGATAATCATTGATCTTCAATTAGACTTCCAGTATGATCAAATGCTAACATGTTGACTAAATCAATGACTAGGGTTGCCATCAATGACAACACCAGATGACATGTGCAGTGTCTCTTGCCAACACACCCTTCTCCAAATTAGTAAAAATCCTCTCCATTTGGTCCTCAAGGTTGAGAATTATTTCCTCAAGAGTCTGCTTCATCTTCAACGTTTCATTTGCCACAATTTTCAAACATTCAAACAGTTCATCAATCTAATTTTGAATCCAAGACTCACCAGCTTTACTCATCGCACCCCAAACTTTAACATTGGTCATGTTAAGTTCATGAAATACCCATTTAAACAATTTGAACAAAACAATGGATCCATCTCTAGTCGTCCCAAGAACATCAAAAATATCTTCATAGTGAAAGTTAAAAACACCCTTACCCACAGCATCATCCTCCTGGGAGGAGCTTACCTTGTCTTGACTAACACAGGCATCCTTACCCTTACCAGCAATAACCGAAATTTGGATTTTTCGTTTAGAATCAACAATATCCTCAACAAAAAACTTCTTTCTCTTCTACAAATCCAAGTCCACACTTGGGGAATCCACAGCATCCTGCCCACTAGCCACCTTAATGGGAGAAGTAGCTTGCATCTCAAACAACTGGCTCACAGACCTAACAACCAATTTCTTGTTACTATCCACCTCCAAATCCTTCCTTGGATTAGTCCCCAAAACAGGGGGTGGCGAGGACACCTTACCAAAAATTTCAATCTTATCCTTCAAGCATCTACTCCGCTTTTCAGCAACATTATCCTCACTACAGTTTCATAGCCCTTATTAGGGCTCGACACCCCTTTCGTAGACTTACCCCCTTCAAGGGGTTGCAAAACCACCTCCATGGAGGCAAGAGAATTAGGGACATAATCCGCATCCTCCTCAGAAATTGACTCCTCTTCTAGGACAAGTTTCCTCTTTTTCCCTTTCTTGTTAATCGGCTCCTCTTTAGAGACCGTTTCATACTCCATAGCTGACTTCTATTGCTTACCCTTCGGAGTAGCAATCGGTTTAGACACCACAAAAGCTTTAGCATAGTCAAAAATTAATAAAATGATCCCCACATGCAGTACTAGATTTTTGGGGTTCCTTTTGTGGTCCTTCGGACCATAATCCAACAACGCCAAGAGATTAAAAGGAAAATAAATTCTCTTTTTATGGAAAAAATGATTAAGCAAAACAAAATGGTAAGCATTTACCATAGAGAAACAACCTTCGAGGGTAATATACCTCATAATTTCCTCAACCACATCCCCCCAAAGTGCCTTGAGCGAGTTGCACTGGTACCCACCACTCTTAGTCATCTTAAGGTCTTGTCCTTCATTCCCTTTGAAAAAGATTTGCATGGCCACTTGCGATTCTTCTTGTCTCTATAAACCTTCTTTACATCTGTAGACAACCCAGTGATATTGGCTATAAAATCCTCATTCACATTTTTTGTTTCACCTAGTTTCAAAACCCTATTCTTTAGCAAACAAAGTTGTTTCCTACGGGTTGCTTCCATGCAACCTTTCCAAATAAGTAGTAAGCCCACCTTTCTTTAATACATGCCACACCTCCTTTTTCTTAACAGTCTCACAGGAGAAAGGCTTCGCACGATTTCTATCACCTCCCATGGCACCAAAATTTGTAGAGCCGAGAAGCTTGAGAACCTTGAAATCAATGAGGAGAAACCTTGAGAAGGAAAACCAAAGAATACCCACAATCCAGGTGACAACGGAACTATGGCAGGGAAAAATAATGAGCCTAGAGTTCCATCACATACGGATATCAAATAAGGTACCATCAACCTGATCCATATCTAGCTTACCATCACTCCACATAATAACCTGCCATGTTAAAATAGTCATGCAAGCCTGAGCCTTAATTTCATCAACCAAGTTAACTATTTTGACAATCGTGATTAATACACGCAATAGCCTCCATACATAGGGGTTCGTTCACAGCCCATTCCCTAATACCCCTAACACAAAGATTTGCGAAAACATCAGCTAATCCATTTCCTTCTCTCAAAATATGAGATATTTAATACTCATCGAAGGACTTGAGGATATCAATAGCATCCATAATCAAAAGTTCAATAGTCCATGAAGGGGCAGCACAATTCTTCAGATTATTAATAATATTGAGGGAGTCCCCCTCAAGCCACACTTTCTTGTAACCTTTCACTTGAGCCAACTTCAAGCCATGATAATGTTGACTTTTCGTGTTGATCCATTTAATTTCTAGAAAATTGTTTGTTGTGTGTTTGAAGTTTGTTGAGAATTGTAGGTGTAGACAATAAAAATTGTCTTAATTAAATAATCTTATTATTTAATTAGATTAACCTCATTCCTCTAAGTTCACATTCCTTCTTATCCATATAATTAAATAATTTTCAATATTTAATTATTTTAAACTATTCTCTAAGGATAATTAAACAATTTTAATTGTTTAACTAATTGACCAATTTTTAAATAATTATCTTTAATTATTTAATCTCCAATATTCTTCATCTAAATTAAATAAATATGTTTATTTATTTAATTAACTAATTTCTAAATTCTTCCAAAATTAAATAAATATTTGTATTTATTTAATTATTCATGTGAGTGCAAATAAATAAATTTTATTTATTTATTAAACTTGCATTCTTTTCAATCTTTCTATCTTTTTCTGCTTTCATCTTTCTTCCATTTTGGACTTGTTAGCTCTCAAAATCGCAGGCAAGGATACCTCAAGAGGTTTCCAATCTCTTGGTACGTTTTAGGGTAACAAAACAAGGTTTGAAATAATTAAACCTTCTACTCTTCAGGTGCTGCTAGACCTAGGTGGGTGTACCTATAACGGATGAAGCAGACTTAACCTATGATCTTCCTTCCTACAACAATTTATCCACAATGGCATATGGAAGTGGACAAAATGGATCAAACTTGGAATAAATTTTATACTAAAATGAAGACTAAATCCTAATATGCTCAACTAACAGATGTAAAAAAATATGAATGAGACTGAATGATGTGAATGGTGAGACCAATGCCTTATAGGGTATGCAGAGTCAAGAGAAATCTGAGATAAGTACTATGTTCTGGCAAGAATTCAAGCTGTTCAGCATATGATTTGGTTTATAGCTTGTATAAACATGCAAGATTATAATTACCGAGTTCTTCTTAAATGATCCAATTGATATCTTCTAATTACTATGATCAACTTAGAGGATTTAATCTTTACTGGAAAGAACCAATTAATTGATCACACAGTTACAGCAAATGTGTACTGACAAACTGGAGGTAAACTTGTTACACCAATTCAAACAATCAGAGAACATCACAATTGGAGACAACTTCGATAATATTTTCAATAAACACGACCAACAACTGATACCAGAAACAATTGCAACACATCAAAAGACTTCCATTGATATCTCCATGATTTTACATATGCAACATAATCTCATTTTTTGCGGAACATTGTGTTCCTCTGAACTGTATCTATTCTATCCTACTTTTTACCTACTACTTCATTTACAATTGAGAGTGATTATTTATACATCAGTATCCGAACAGGCACATCGTTTCATATTCCAATATCGGCAAACAGTTGCAATTAGGAATTTTCATGTCGGCCACAGTGCATAAGACTTCATCAATCATTCGCTGTAACATCCCCGTGAGTATGCCGAAGGCAACAATATCGCTGATCATCCCTTTGGTCTTTTGTGCCTCGCCGTAACACATCCGAGTCGTGAAGACATCATATCAAAAACCCCTAAAACCCCATTTGTCTCCCGCGTCGCTGTAGCATTCCATTTGTCACAACGAAGCCATATAGTATTCTTTTATTCCCTTTCAGTTTCGTCTTGCATTCGTTATAGCTCATCTGGGTCGGTGAGATATCACAGAGATTACAATACGTTTTGCCAATATGTACTTCTTGTGCCTTCCATTCGCCGAGACCCAAGGAGCCTCTCACCGAAATGCACCTTGTTCTAACTCACTGTCGCTGTAACTTAATGGTGTCGGGAAGACCTTACAGAGAATCCACCTTGTTCCGCCGAAAGTTCCTTTATCTCCCGAGTCGCCAAGACAACAGTAAACTCCTGCCGACAAAGTCCCCTTGTGCTCCATCGGCGAGACCGGGCACCTCGCCAAGACATTTTAGTTTTCTTACCGACTGAGTCCACCTGTCGCTGATGACCCCCTTCACATCTTATCGGCAAGACACTACTCCGATATACTTTAGTCTCACTGATGTACATTCCTCGTCGCCAGTTGGTAAGACAATGCTCAATCGCCAAGACCACCTGCCGAAAACCTTTAGCTTGGCCGAAACATTTCCACATGCGCCAGTCGGAGAGACAAAATGTTTTCGCTGTGACCTTACGCCGATACTCATCAATTTGGCCGAAATGAATACTTGTGCACAGTCGGTATGACATGTGGAGATCGCCGTGACGTTATATCGATGCCTCAATCCTTTGCCGATAGAACCTTTGATACGCCTTTCGACAAGACATTCATATTTCGCTATGACCTTCACCGAATATGACTCCTATGCCGATATGTGTCTTTCAAACACGGGTCGGTGAAACATGACACGTTCGGTGAAGCATTACACCGATGATCCTGACTCATGCCGATATGAACACTCCCGTCGCTGAGACGATGAAACTGTTATGCCGATAACTGCCAGTGAATGAAATTCAGTCACCATGACATTAAAACGTCTTGCCGATAGGCAACACAGATGTTTTGCTAGCAGAAGACACAACATGGATCGGGGAGAGCCTAATGAACTCACGCCGATAGGCACCAGAATGCAAAAGATGCGTGACTCAATGGATTCGATGGGCAACATGGGAAAAATATGAGCAAAATGATATGAAAATAAACCCCTACATTTATGAAAAGGATTCCAATGGAAACTTAAGGTTATGGAAAACATGTGAAAAAGCTCAGAAATTTATAGTTCCAACAGACTCTAAATCTTTCCTAAATCTTTCTTCATAGCATTTACCTCGAAGAACAAATTATTCCTATGCGACATAGTCCTTGGAGATCATATGCTAATTCTGCTATCTAATAATCCTCATGTCTCCTATCTTTTACCAAAATCAATCCATTATCCTTCCATACCTATTTCTGGACTTGGCTTTCCCTTCTCATTGGTTTAAGGATTCTAATTTGCTTATCCAACATCCTTCCATCATCTCATTCAATCCCGAAAAGAAGTCATTCCAAATGCAACCAGCCTAATCCATACAATCCTGCTATACATCCTAGTGGATCATCCAAAACACTCATTGGCTTCATTTCTAGTCTTGCTGCAAACCTTGATCCTTTAGTCACTTTGTCATCAATGGGATGTATTTCCAGTCCTCACGTTGTTTCAGGATGTGTCCTTCACACATCAAACAACAACATCATCATCATCATCATCACATGTCAATTGGTTTTCAGCTTGACTAGAAGCAAGATCATGGTTGTCCTTGGATTCTTGTGCATGCTTGCTTGCTTGTTTATAGGCATCATTCATATGCATTCGTCACAATCCTTATAGTCACCCTTCATAAAAAAATTATCCTCTATTATCTTCATGTCTTCCAAAGTAATGATTAACATTATGCGCCATAACACTTATCCCATCCCATCCCTATTGGTTAGTCTTATACTTGACTAGGGAAATTTTCTAACACTTGACTTCATTAGATTTTACACTTGTCATTAGATATCAAAACATTTGAAAAAGACAAAAAAAATCAAAACATTCCAAAAGACAAAAAAATAAAAACATTCCAAAAACACAAAAAAAATCAAAACATTTCAAAAGACAAAAAAATCAAATATCCATAAAAAGACAAAAAAATCAAAACATTTTGAAAAGGAGAAAAACATCATAAAACTTCAAAACTTCAAAAAAATCATATAACTTCAAAAATCCAAAAAAGACAAAACATGTCAAAACCCAAAAAACATTTAGATAACTTTCAAAAAAATCCCAAAAATAGCGTCAAAGTTAGTCATGTCAGTCTTTGTCATTGTCGAACTGCGTTGCCTCTATGACTGGATGTAGGCAAGGCCATCTGTTGATGTGCCCCCGAGGCATTAGGTTAGTCTTTAGGTGTTGTCAAATAAAATCATGATTCAATCCTTTGTCATTGAACAAAAGTCAAGGGTCATGTTGAACTACGAGGTCTTTGTGCATTGCTACGTAGGGAAGGCCATCTATCGATGAACTCCCGAGGCCCCCTAGGTCAATCTTTTAGGGTTCATCAAGTCAATCAAAATAAATCAGACACTGTTAACTTAGACACAACATAATCATTTGAACTTCAAACACAAATCCTGAATCAATATGACAAGCAAGCCAACAAGTCTCTAAGTCAAATTAGTCATTTGTCAAATCAATCAAACCAGTCAAATCAACCACAACCAATGGTCATATACAAGATGTTTCCTTCTTGAAACCAAACCTTGTCACTATCCCACTTTGTCATTTGCCTTATACAAGTAGTTGCATGATCGAAACCAGACTTGAGGTCTTATATGACATGTTTCATCTACTGAAACCAGGCCTTGTCAAAATAGTCCACCCATCGCTCACTTCATCCCTTAACACACTGGCAAACACTTATTGGCAAATAATTTGAATGACTGTTGACCTTGTTGGTCTATTTTGTCTTATCTTGTGGATTTTCTTTGGTCATGTTACTAGCCACCTCGAGAATGTCCTCCGAAGGATTTAGAGGAGCGATGATGTCTCATGACTCATCTTTTATTTGATTGTTGTATGCGGTTTGTCTTGACAAAAAGACTGGGGCAACTTTACCCTAAATATGAGTTAGGACATTCCTTGTTTGTGGTTGTCTATTTTACAAATGGATGACCTTACACACCTTGGTCTATGTCATACCATGGTGTTTGTTTTCCATTTGTCATATTTTATTGCTCTATGATGATAAAGCACTATGACATGCACAATAGGCTTCATCAACTTCATTTTCCTTCATATCTCTTTTTCATTTATCATTTCTTCCATCATCCATTTCCTTCATCATTTCATTTTTTTTCATCATCCTTATCTATTCTCCTCTATCATTTTTGTCCTTCATCTTCTAGTCCTCTCATCCATTTTGAGAGCACACTCATGTTCTTTGAACCCACATGTCCTCTTGAGGGGGCATACCATTACCTCCTCGTCATCCTTCCTCATCCTACTTTCACTAGGGAATATCTTTCTTTGAAACAATGCGACAGGCTACATTGTCTCAAAGAGGGGAAAAATGTAGACACTCAAAATTTTTCCTCGCAATCGTCCTATTTTTTGTCTATTAATTAAATGGATATTATTATCTGTTTAATTAATTCATTTAAATACTTTCTTTTATTCATTCATCAATGCATTTATAAGCATTTATCCATATTATAAGCAATTATTTATAAGCACTTATCCATCACCATAATCAATCACTTATCCATCAACATAATCAACCATGTATCCATCTGCATAATTAGTCATTTATCCATTTCATATTACTCCATTTTGTATTAATCATCAAAATATTCATACATGAACCTTTATCCATTTACATATTTCATTAAATAATTTAAATTCACAAAATCATTTAATCCATTTAATTCATTAAATCATTCATCTATTAATTTGAAAATCCACTTTAAATATAATTTCAAACCCACATTATATCATAAACCCACTCATTTATTTCTCATTTCAAATCAATTTTAATATGCATTTCTCCACTTCAATCTTTTATCCCACATCTCTCGCATAACTTGAATTCACCTCGTGAATTCATCTATAAAAGCCCCCTCCCTTCTCACCAAAAATCATATACATTCAATTTGGAGATTGAATTTTGATCATATAATCCTTTCTTCCATTCATCATAGCCTCTTGTTGCACTTGTGCTTGTGAAAATCTAAGAGCACCAAATGCATAAATCAAGATCTTGGTGAATAGTAGAACAATGGAGTTAGTTTTCTTTTGAATGCATGTTTTTTGGTTTTGCATAGTTTAGTTTACATTTTTGCATGTGCTTTCATTTAAAAAAGCTTCATTGATGTTATGTTGAAATCTTGATTTTGGGTTTATAGGTTAAATCATTCAGTTTTCAGCATACACAATAGGAACTCTCTTGCATCAGGAACTTCATCTTCCAAGTGAGGTGACACATATCGCTTCAACTAAAATTAACATTAGCCACATTGTGGATTCCAAGTTGGGATGGTAGACCAAGTTTGAAGGCATAATCAAATCTGTTGGATAATGGTATAAAGCTCATATCAAATAGGTTTGATCTTATGACATTGTTGATCTTTGAACCTTTGTTTTTGTATATAAAGTCATAATTTATCCACAACTATGAAGTTAGACGGGATGTGATGCTTAGCATGAATTTCCTTGTACTTATCCTGAGAAGTATGAAAAGTTGCTTGTACTTGTGCATGAATCTTTGTTTTTCTTGAATAAATTGAGAAGCTTGGCCTTGTTTCTTTTGTTGGTGTGATGAATATGTTGGAGGAAGATCAATTAGAATCTCATATGGAGCAAGAGGTTGATATCCATAACATACCCAAAAAGGAGAATGGCTTGTGGAGGGAGGTGTAACCTGATTATAGCTATGTTGCAAAACATGAAGATATGTATCACATTGATTATTCTTGTTGTAGTAGATCATAAGAGACTAATATTAAAGTTTGATTCACAACTTTAGTTTGGCCATCTATTTGAAGAGGAAAAGCTATAGAATATCAAAGTTGACACCCTAAAAGCTTCTAAAGTGATTTCTAAAAGTGATTAAAAAATATGGAATCAAAATTAGAAATAATAGGAGGCAAATCAATTGACACCATACATTACTAAAAAAATAATTTTGTGGTCTTATGAGCATGAATAGTTTTCTTGCAAGGAATGAAGATGGATATCTTTAAAAATTGATATACCGCTATAAAATTAAAATCATGTTGTATCAATGCAATAGGCAACCCATTAATAAAATCCATTGAGATATACTCTCATGGCCTAGAGGGAATAGGAAGACGTTGATACAAACAACTTGTTTGTAATTAGTAGGCTTATCTTGTCTATAAAGAGATCATCAATGAATGAAATCTTCCACTGTCTTCCTCATGGAGGTCCAATACAAGTATCATTGTAAATGTTGTAATGTTTTGATGGTGCCAAAGTGTCCCCATATGAAGAATAATGTGCCTTTTTTGTTGGTACGTAAATTGAGCTTTATATTAATCTTCAAAAAAGGATTATAGATTACATTTTGAATAGACACCACATGTCCAAAGCTTGTTCCTTCATGCTTTTCTGTCAAAAAAACCAGAGACACCTAGCAACCCAATTCCTAAGAAACTACAAACATCTAGAGACCCCATGAAAGCACCCAAAACTGCAAAACATTACAAGATTGCCTTTTCACCACCCTAGCCCAGAAGGAAGAGTTTCATGTCAATGCCTACGGCCACCCACAAAAAGCATGCATGTGGGTAAAGAGAAATCACCTTGCCTGCCGTCGTTGTGCTTAGAGGAACAAAAAAACTAGAGAGATCTTGAAACCACCAACTTCATTCTTCAAATTTGACTCCCTCTGCGACTAGGTACTCACAAAAATGCCATCGCCAATCTACCCTGCCAGTCGGTTCCAAGTACAGATGATGCTTGAGAAAAATGAGGCCACATCTAGCCCGGTTCTTGTGCTCTTGCAATGCATCCTATTTCAGGTCCAGTAGGAATGGGTATCTCTTCACGTATACCCCAAGAAGAAGTGCCATGTGCATATCCCTCGGTCACGAAAGCCCCACACCCAACTTGGCTATGATAATCACGTCCGAGTCCACATCTCCTAGCATCATTCTTCAAATTCAACTCCCTCCGCAATTAGGTAGTCATGGAAATGCCATCGCCAATCTACCTCACCAGCCGGTTCCAAGTACAGACGACGCTTTAGAAAAATGAGGCCACACCTAGCCTGGTTCTTGTGTTACTGCAATGCATCCTATTGCAGGTCCAGTAGGAATGGGTATCTCTTCACGTATACCCCAAGAACAAGCGCTTTGTGCACATCCCTCGGTTGCAGAAGCCTCACACCCAACTTTGCTATGATAATCACATCCTCCACACCTCTTATTAAATCACTCATGAGTATTTTTTGTGTCATCAGTAGAGTGACTACTTTGGGAACCTCCAAATCCAGGAGAGCAGCCACGAAGCGCGATGCAATGTCCGCATTTGTGTGATATCTCTATTGACTCCATATATTCACTGCCCGACAGAAGCTGTGCCGCTCCCAGCACCATGGGATCCCAGTCCCTGAAGACATACTTTAGTCTATTGTAGGATATGTGGCCAAAGAAAGCCTAGAGCTTTCGTGTGGCTCTGATACAAACCGACATCTCCATTGCAAGGTGATGTTGAAGTCTATACGACGATGGAAGGTGATCGGGGTATAAATACCCACTCTCGCCCACAAAACGTGTGTGGAGACGTCACACCTGAGCACCATAGCCTTCAACTATTAAAACTCCGCTACGACTGACCTTTCCCACGCTTCAAACAACTAAACCTGCAAACAATTAATGTTTGAGCTCACCTTCTTGTCGTTTGTATTGTGCCAGTCTGGCCAGAATGTTCTGGGCTCCATCCCAGTGACATGTAGGACCTCTGCCACCCACACTACCACAGGAAGAATAATGTGCCTTATTAATTAGCATTAATTGAGCAAAATTAGTAAGAACATAATTATTTTAGGTTATATAGCTAATGAACCATCTCTAATCGTGTAGACAAAGAAAGGGGCTTGGTTGGTGATAATGGGATGTTGCGAAGCATATATAACTAGTCCAAAATATGCATAAGAAGAATATAAGACATTTTTAATTCTCATATAGATAACAAATCTAATTTCTAAGATCTGTAATATTTTGGTTGGAGGGTGGCTCAATAAATCAACAAATTTATTAAATTTATTGGTATTATGCTTTTTATATTTAATGACTAAGTGAAACTATTGAATATATTTATGCACTAGATAGTATTGCTATTAATCTATGTTTAGAAATTTGTATTTTGTATTTTGTATTTTTAAATGCTATGCAGTATGGAATAAATGTCTCTTTTTAAAAAAATTGTTTACTAAAAAATTAAGTTATTTAAACTTATGTAAGAAAATCACAAATCATTTTCTAATATTTTTTAAAATACATTTGGAATCTACACATGAATATCAAAAATCACTAGTTCACATTATCTTCAAATTCTTAACAATTTAGTTGTTATGGATGATAGAAAGTGAAAACTTGGTTTAAACTACCAATTTCAATGTCTCACGATTGTGAGATCACCCCATGGTTTCTTTTCACATAAATTCATGAATTGTATGTCATTTTTTGTGAATTTGTAGTTGTAACACCAATACTTGTCATTTATCTCTCAATATCAAAAATGACTTGAATATTCTTTCATTTTGTGAAATATTGTGGCATTATGCCATGTTTTTGGGTATTTCATAATTTGTTTATTTTCATTGAAGCTTGCAAGTCATCTATATATAATTGTGGCTACATCTAGTGAAATATAGATTGGTTTCATGATTTCCAGTTGCAATTGTGTGTTAATTTGAACAATTTTCTTAAGTAAGATTTCTAACCCTTATCTTCTCTCCCGCCCCCCCTTTTTCTATTTTCATTGTTTGACTTAAATTCTCAAGCATCAATAAACAAAAAAATAGATGCTATGAACCTTTTTTCTAAGACAAATCCAATATTGTGGCATTATCCATGTTTTTGGGTATTTCATAATCTCTTAATTTATTTATTTTCATTGAAGCTTGCACCATCTATATATAATTGTGGTTACATCTAGTGAAATATATATTGGTTTCATGATTTCAATTGTGAGTTTGTGTGTTAATATGAACAATTTTCTTAAGTAGGATTTATAACCCTTCTCTTTTCCCCTTTGCTTTTTCTATTTTCATTGTTTGACATAAATTCTTAAGCATCAATGAACAAAAAATTAGATGCTATGAACCTTTTGTCTGAGACAAATCCAATATCAAAATTTTTCTGTGTTTGAATCTATATAACCCTAGATTTTGACTACTATGTTCCATAAAAATCCCCTATTAAGCAGTATCTACAATTAACTTTTGAAATTATCTTGTACATCAAGACATTGAATTTGAAAATCAAGACAATCAAATTTTGTTTTCAAGAAATGGTTTTTTTTCAAGAGAGGTAAGATTTCTTGTGAATTTTATCTAAGTCAACCATGACCAACACACACATCGATAGTTCCTCTACCTATTATGCAATATGGTGTACTTTGAAAGGATTTTGCAAATCATTCCATTATATTTGATAAAAATAAAGATATTAATATTATTTAAATTTAATTATTTGTTTAATCTAAAAATATGATATGATGATACATTTAAGCTCATATTAATATTTGAAAGAGAGAAGATATGATATGACATTTGATCTCATATTATTAGAATATTATAATTGAGGAGGGGGAACATCTCAATTCATAAAACTCTTAAGTTTGAGTAGAATAGTGTTTTAAATGGACTTGCTTCTTTCAATTCTAACATTACCTCATTTATTAGCCTTTTATAGAAAACAATAAGTATAGGCCACCATGGCCAGCTCTACCATTTTCCATATTACATTTTTATTATATTGTTTTAGTGGAGTAAAATTTGATATATTCTCTATGCCTCCCTTTAATAGAGATGTTCTGACTTTCTATAAAAAAAAGTATCTTATAACTGAGTAGTAGCATTCAAGTTCTAATATTAAATATTTTAAGCTACCACATTCTATAAATATTTTGGAATAATAATTGAAAATAGACTTTTAATCATTTTAGAGAATATAAGATTTTTGTAAATCTCTATTATAACTATCTGGATGTGTACTTTCTCCCTATTAGAAATTGATATTCTATACTTTGATGTTAATCATTTCTCTAAATTTACATCAACCATCTATAATGACGATAACTTTTTTGTACATGATTGCGACTTTTTTGTATATTATTTATAAATTAATGTTGGTGTGTAAAATAAAAATGAAGTGTTCAAGTTGATTATAATTTTTAATATGTATATATTATTTTGAAATAACTATAACATTATAACATTATTGGAAAGATCATGTCTTAAAGAAAAATGATGGGTATCTTAAAATTATGATTATTTATGATAAATTATAATCGTTTTAAACTTGCTTCAAAAAACAAAAAACATCACAATTCAATTAAAGCACTAATAAATATAGCTACAAAAATTTGATCCTATCATCTATTTTTAAAATTAAATTCAACATATATGAAAATTTTCAAAAGATTTGATAGTCAAAGTTCTTTCATCTTAAGACTGAAAGTACCATAAACATTTTTATTTATTTATAGTTCCATTATTCAAAGAGTAAGTGTATAGTACACTTGGTAATAAGATCATATTTGTATCTATCAACCATTTGAACATATAAATTACTTATTTATAATTCTATCCTTCAAAAAGTAAATGTCTTATACTTGGACCATAAATATTTGAATATTGTCTATCCAATCCTAAAAACGCACCTTTGAATCTTTGACAGTGGCGCCCCTCACTTTACTTCTTATGGGACTTGAACTCTGAATCATGACAACCATGATTCCACCATATGACAGCAAAGATATAAGCTGAAATCATATAGCTTCCTAGCCTTACAGGTACAAACATAATCAATTCAATGACCCCTTTCAAAATGGAATCAGCAGGCAATAACCCAGGAGATAAGATGCCTAGCACATGCCCCTTAAGGCTGGTTGCTGCCAAAAACTTTCCCTGTTTGGCAGCTTTCAGAGTAGCCTTGGCTACATCTCTTGGATCCTCTGCCCGGCTCCTATTGTAGAAGGAGGTCTTATTTTTTATGTATGAAAACTTAGGATCTGATCTGCAATCTGCACACAACCGATACAAGTGAATTGCATTGGGCATAAAGAAAGATGAGAAGCTCTAATCAGCCCCCCAAAAAAGCTTTTTCCTTTGGATATGCATAAGTAATCAAAGATCAATAGAATCCCGATTGTTAACCACTAATCATGAGGGAGAAAACAATCATGAAACAAATATTTTCATTGAACTTTTATTTGGGTTTTAGGTTAGGATGTGATCTGACACCTACCTTCGATTTCATTTAGCATCTGAGTTTCTACAGTTCCTGGACAGACAAGAGAGACTCCAATGTTGTATGGAAACAGTTCAAGCCTGAGACTTTCTGCAAGCCCTCTGAGAGCATATTTGGTACTGGTGTAAATCCCACTCCCATACAAAGGGTACTGCAGAAACATATCCACACATCAGAATAACACGTAAAAACATTTAATGATATCAAGTTTCCACAATCTATATTGATTATTGCTAGATGATTTCTGGATTTGATTGTGTAAGAATTTTTGTATCAACGTATCAGATCACATTCATCCATTATAGATGATTTGTGGATTCGACTGTACAAGAAATTTTGCATCAACATACCGGATCACACTCTGTCATCCATCATCAGAATAGCTGAGATGGATCACAGAATGTAATCTGATGCAGAAATTCTTACACAATCGAATCCAAAAATCATCTAACAATAATGTAAAAACATATGTACATACGCATGAAATTGTATCAGTTAGAAGCGAAAGCAGAAGACAATGTGGATATATGTGGATTATAGCAAAAGCTAGACCCGAATTTACAAGCATGGGTGTAGGTTTAAGAAATTGTATTAAATTTTTCACCCAAATGCGTTAAGTCTAAGTAGCTATTCAAGATATTAGGTCAAAAGTCAGACCCAAATCAAGAAGTCTGGGTGGGTGGTTAATGAACTTTATGAGAATCAAAACCCAAATGCAGAAATGTAAATGGTTGTGTATGAGATTTTTTTACCAGTGAAGCAAGTGAACCCATGAAGACAATGGCCGAGCCCTGGCAATGGCTGCTCCTCTGCTTCATCAATGGCAGAGCCGCATGGACTGTGTAGAGGGTGCCAGTTAAGTTTGTCCCAACTGTGGCAGCAACTTTGTCAATGGGGACTTGTTCGAGATATGAAATCTTGGTCACACCCGCATTGCAGACAAGTATGTCAACTGGCCTCCAATGAAAAGCTTCATTAATGGCTCTGCAAATGGCTTCATAATCACTTACATCTGCAACCTGCAAAAAATATGAGAAGAGAAAACAAAAATGAAAAAAAGAAATAGTTTTGTGCTACCATCTATCAATACATAAAATAAATAAGGAAGCATTGGTTGATTTTTTAACCTTGATATTGATCCGTTCCTTATCACACCCTTCTTCCCTTACTATTTCTTCAGAGGCCTTGCGAAGCTTAGATGAATCCCTTGCCACCAAGGTCACATAAGCACCTTGCAAAATTGCTTCCTTGGCAATCTCAAGTCCAATGCCACTAGAGCCTCCTGTTATCAGGACATGTTTGCTCTGCAAGCTGTGCATAATGGCCTCTTTGCTTTGTGACGAAAGAAACCAGAAGAGAAATGAGTTGAATGGTTACTGTAGCAATGAATGAAAGGAAAGTAAATGCTAATGTTTGTCACATGATGGGTCATAACCAGAGTACGTTTTTTTACTTTAGGGTAAGTGTGCATTGATGAGGAAGTCAGTCTCCATCAATGAAATATAGGAGTAATCTTTATGAGCTATTTTGAATATCTTTTAACCATTTAAGGGAAAAGAGCCAATTGCTAACCATGATTCAATTGCTGTTTACTCTATGCTCGTCTTACCCTCTAATAACCATTCGCATTTTACTCATTACAATGTTTTAATTATGTCAATAAAAAATTACAAACTAGCAATGGCACCTTGGTGTGCAATGGGTACGCCGAAGAGTTGTGGAGGTGATGGAAGCAGTAAAAGCAAGATGCTTGTTGGGTTAATAATCGGGGCCTTCACTTCCACCATTGCCCTTGTTTCAATCCTTTGCAACTAAAGCTGATAGAATAGGGAGGTGAGCACCCCACATCTGGCTGAAATGGCATTGGATTAAATGTCGTATGGATCGCAAACAGAAGGGAGGCTACAATTGAAGCATGAAGGGAACAATTTGTAGTCCACCACTCATTATTAATTGTGAAGGAGACAATGTATGGTGGAATGTTGTAGAAGACAATGTACGAACACAATCCCTGCACGACATAAAAACGTGTTGCTTCATCTATTTCCATTGGATGTAGCAGTCATGGTTATGTGATGTGAAGGGGCATGATTGTTCAGATGCAACAGTTATGGTGATGTGATGTGAACGGACTAGTTAAAATCTCATCTCATTTGCAATCAATGGTTGGCGAGGAACAAAATGTCAACCATGCCCTCTAGTGCATTTATATCCATTAAATGACAAAATGAACTTCGAAAGTTCATATAAGGACTCCAGAATACCGTATGTTTGATAACCCTTATTATTGATTCTGAACTTTTGGATGTGCTCATTATTAGGATCTTGGTTGTAATTTGCATTTTAATAAACATACTCTAAACCCCTCACCAAAACCATGTTTTCAGTTTGTTGCTCGTGAAATTGGAGGCTTGCCAGTTTGAGAAAAGGTAAAGAGACCCACTTGGGCATCCAACTACAACAGCCCAAAAAAACTTTTATGCCTTCTTCATCAGGCTAGATCGCCGCTTGCAAAAGTTTATATCCTCAATTTTGTTCACTTCGATCCTTCCACGCCCCATTATACAGGTGAAGGTTGTAGAATTTGGTTGTACAGCTGCCAATTACATTTACTTGAAAGTTTCTAAAGCCTTTTCAACAAATCCATTTTGTACATATCATGTAATCATTACCTCTCTCCCTCGACGACACTGTGCAAACAGTAAATGAAAAACAATAAAAATCAAACCAAATAGGGTATGGACATCCATCAAAGCATAAAGGAGACCAATTGTTTTGCAGATGTATACTCTAAAACTAAACTGAAGATGCCTCTTCGCTATCTCCCGCACAGATTCAAGTTGTCACGGCCAAGTTTATGAACTTCCTGTTTTAAGTTGGGAAATAGGGGAAATAGTTGCATTTGAAGGCCCACCTCAATGTATTCTTTAGAAAGCAATAACTTCTAATAGACTTCAAATACTAAGTAAATTGGTGTTGTCAACAGAGGGGGATCCATGGTCTGACGTGGGAGAAGAAACACAACCAAGTCTTATCACCGACGCACAAGAAAAAGTTGGTGTTTCATTACGTACATAGGACATTTAATTTTTTGCATAATTTTGTGCACTACATAAGGTCAATTAGTAGGCCATATAGAAAATGATGTTGTTTGTGCAACAATGGTTTCAATGGAGAAGTCATAGCTTCAAATCAACAAGGATCCAAACATGACTTCTCTAAATCAAGTTCCATTAAAGATAAAATTGTGTTATATTTGCAATATAGAGGGATGGAGGTTAAGGAAATAGAGATAGAAATGGAGATGGAGATGGAGAAGGAGAAGGAGAAGGAGAGGGATATGGAGAGAAAGATAGAGAGATATAAAGAGAGAGGAATAGATAGAGATGGAATATATAAAATAAAGAGAGAGGGAGAGAATGTGAGAGGGAGATATGCAAAGATAAAGATAGAGATAGGAAGTGATATATAGAGGTTGAAAGATGGAGATATAATGAGATAGAGATAAAGGGAGAGAGGTAAATAGATATAGATATACATGTTTAGGAAGAGGGAGAGGGAAAGAGAGGGAGACATGTCTAGAGATAGCGGGGGAGAAAGAAAGATAGAGATAAAGATGAAGATAGTGAGAGGGAGGAAGAGGGAGACAAATATAGAGAGAGAGATAGAGAGAGGTAGAGGGAGAGATAAAAATAGAGAAATTGGGAGAAAGAGAGATATAGAGGAAGGGGAGAGGGATATATATATATATATATATATATAGATGGTGACACATAGTTATAGAGAGATAGAGATATAAGGAGATATAGAGGGGGAGAGGGAGAGAGAGATAAAGAGATAGACAAATAGAGATGGAGAGAGAGAGAGATGGGGAGATAGAGAGAGGAAAAGATAAATATATGAGAAGAGAAAGAGAGATATAAATATATGGGAAGAGAAAGGGAGAGAGAGGTAGATATAGAGAGATAGATAGAGGGATAGGGAGTGAGTGAGAGAGAAAGAGATGGGGAGAGGGAGGGGGAGAGAGAGAGAGATAGGGAAAGAGAAATAGGGTGAAATATAGATATATATGAATAGAAAGAGAGAGATCTAAAGATGTGTGAGAAGAGAAAGGGAGAGAGGTAGAGATAGAGAGATAGGGGGAGAGAGGGGGGTAGAGATAAGGAGATAGATAATTGAGATAGGTCGAGAATGAAGGAGAGATGGGGAGATATATAGAGGGGGAGATAGAGTAAGGGAGAGAGAGAGGGGTAGAGATAAGGAGATAGATAATTGAGATAGGCCGAGAATGAAGGAGAGATGGGGAGATATATAGAGGGGGAGATAGAGTAAGTGAGAGAGAGAGAGATAGGTAGAGGAGGGAGAGAGAGATTGGATTATTTTCCTCTCTCCTCTCCTCTATCTCTATCTTTTTCTTATCTCTCTTCCATTCTCTCTCCACCTCTCTATTTCTCTCTCTTTGTTTCACTATAGCGGTCTCCCATCCCTCTCTTTCATGTTCTCTATCCTCCTCCATCTCTTTCTTAATCTCTATATTTTTTATAATTGTCTTCCTTTTTATGCATTATATATCTAAAATATATTATTAAATATAAATATAATATGCATTTTATTTGTAACTTAAATAGAAAATATATAAATATTTTATTATATAATAATAATGTATAAAATATATTTAATAATTTATATTGTGTTATATGTTAATTTATAAATCATATATTATTATTTTAAATATCATTTAAATTAATTTAAACAATAATTTATTTTTAAAAATATATTATATTCATTAATTTTATATTTTATTTAATAGTATATAATATTATAATAAATATAAGATATATATTATATAATAAAATAGCAACATGTATTATATGTTATTTTTTATTTAATAAATATAATACAATAACTATAATGATTATATATATTATTGTATAATTTTATTTAATAAATATAATACAATAACTATAATTATTATATATGTTATTTGATAATATATACTATTAATATTGTAATGTTTCATTTCTATAATATATAATATATTTATATAATATAGTTAACACATATAATAATAAAATATATTATATGTGTTTTTGTAATTTAATAAGTCTAATAAAATCAAAATTACTATTATATATGTTATTTTATAATATATAATATTAATATTGCACTTTTTAATGAATATAATATATAATATGATTATTAATAATATATAACTATAATATATAAATAATATCTATTGTTAATAACTATAAATTATATAATATGATATATTATATAAGTATATATAATAAATAATTACAATAGGTAATATATTATCAATTTAATATTTAATTTTGAATTACTATATTAATTAATAAAATTTAAAATTATAATTAGATAAATATAAAATTATAAATAAACAAAACATAAAATAAATAAATAAATAAAATATATTACAAATTATACAAATATTTTTTTCCCTTTAAATATAATATATTTTTCAATGAGTTGGGTGTTTATAGCACTGGGGAGATGAAAGAGAGATCGCTAAAGAGATGATGACTAGGGGATTGGGTGAGCGCTCATGAAGCACTGGATCATTGCAATGGCTTTAGATTTAGCAACAACATCAACTGAACATGTGTTATCTTCATTCAACCCTCCAATTAATGTGAGAAAATCCAACAAGGCGGGGACCTACCCCTCTGCTAGGGAGAGATTAGGCTTTTGGATTTGCAGGATTGTTGTTTGGAAGAAGGCTGGCATGTCGTTACTTTAAAATTTTGTGACCAATTCCTACTTTTTCAAAATTCCCCAGTACCCAATTCTTATAGTAGGAGTCATATGCAATGCATATTTTCTTTTTTCAAATTACAGGTTGCGCCCCAATCTTAGTAGGAGCAATAAATATGTTTTTTTTTTCAAGTTAGGGGTTGCTCAATTTTTGCTTTTACCAAACACTTTAATACACAAATCATAGAGTAGAATGTTCTATGATTGCATGTTTATTTAGTTCAATGCAGATGATGCAAGTAACCCTCATTATTTCCATTTGGGTTTTAATGCATCAATTGATTGTGCGTGAAATGGTTAGTTGATTCAAGGGCAATTGCATCCATCCTTATAAATGTAGGTTATGTACTAGTTGCAACAACGTTTCTGAAAGTAAATTAACATGGGTAAAAAAATAAACTGTGATAGTAGTCTCAAATCAATGGATCTCAATACTAGTCAGGTCTAGAGTAGGTATCCTTTGCTAGAGAATATTTATGTAGCCAAGCTCAAATTCATTTGTTTAACACGCCTGGGTTAGCATGTGAACCTCTACACTTGTCATCTAAACATCACATCAGTAGGTAGTACATGTGGGGAAGAGTTTATGTACAATTTTTGTTTTAAGATACAATTTGTGCACATAATTGCAAGTGAAGATGGATTAGTAAGTGTTCATCTCTTTTTTATTAAAAAAATAAAATAAAATAATATATTTTTCAATAAAAATGAGAGTATTTGCTCGTTGATAAAGAACATAAATTGCTATGTTTCATATGATTTAATCCACCCAATTTGCATTGAACCTTCACTACACTCTAATCCTGCTACTTATGTTTTCAGTGTTGTATGCGTTAATTTCTTATCAATAGCCTTTTCCACTTGTTAATTTCCTATCACCATCAAGTTTTTTGCATGTTGCTCGTATCAGGACACAATTGTTGCCAATATGCAATGCGTGGACATAAATCCAGGACAGATGTCGGAGAATCCAAAACTTGATATATATTAACAAAAATGTCTGAACTTGAGCCACCAAATGCAAGCTGTAAAAATATCAATTTTCAAGTGATGTGGCAGAAACAGGATGGCCCCTGAAGCCATGTGCCACCTAAAGCAACTCTCTGCTAAAGTTGTCATTTCAATTTGGGAAATAATTTGAGCAGAGGTATTCCACCTTCTATAAGCTTTGCAGACCAAAATTTGGGAGAAGTGATTGATTCTTACTAGTCTAGGGAGACTTTGTGGGCTGTGAATCTTGAACTGGGCTCTAAATTATTTGCAAGTTGAGATGCCATGATAAAATTGTGGAAAAATGATTTGCAAATTGTAAAGTAATATCAAATGGCAGCAATAGGACCAAGGCCAATCTCCAAGTCCCTTCACATTCCAAGGGATCCCAGCAAAACTTCTACCTCCATGCTAGAAATTGGAACAGCGCTCATCCAAAATTTTGCACCAATTAAAAGGTTCCATGAGCATCTCTACACTTAAGGCATTTTGATCTTTCATGCAAAATACTGCAGAAAAAATTTCAACCTTCAATAAGGTAATGGTTTTCATGATATTACTTTAAATTGTTGTCTGTGTAGCTTCCATTTTTATGCCCATGACATTACAAGGTGAACAGAGACCCACTATTTTTGCAACCACATCAATGAGGATGTGAGGCAATGCCTGCTCTATGATTCTCCTGAGAAAAATGCTAGGCTAATAGGAGTTGAGTACATGGTATCTCAAAAAAAAATTGAATTTGCCTGATGAAGAGAAAAAGTTGTGGCATTCTCATGAATATGAAGTAAAGAGTGGGGTGCTTTTCATGCCAGGAATTCCAGGGCCAATAGAGAGACAAGGACTTAGAAAGTCTGTAAGACTTATGGGAAGGTGTTTCACTTTTGGCAGTTTGATAAGGGAGATACTTTGCCTCTGGGCTTGCCTCATCTCATGATGGCTTTGACTGCAGATGGTCAGTTGCATGAACAACTTGATGTAGGTAACTTTCACTATAAATATGGCTAGTAAATGGGTATCTTTAATTTTGCACAAATCCATAATTTAAATTAAGGTTTGATTTATAAATGGGTATTAGTAGTTTTGCTCCAACTCTAATATTTTGAGGGGTCATATTTATCAGGTGCAAGAAAGATACAATTATTCATTCCATGACAAGAGGGAAAAACACTAGTATATGACTGGACCTGATCATGGTATAAATCCATTGGAAAATTCTCAGACCAATGGAAAGGGTCTCAAGAAAGTGTTGAGAGAGACAAACTGTCAACCTACAAAACTATAAGATGTTCAAATGGAGGAGGTAGATTATCAAGTACAGTATGTTTAATAGATTAAAACAGTGTTTCTATCATATGTTCATAACTCTGAAATTATCAAATCATGGGTTTTTATATAATGTCTCCTTGGTTTGGCTGGTAGAAATCCTTTAGCCAAAAGGTTCTACTCTTGGATATCCTTGTTTTAATGTTAGAAATATTCGTATTTCACTATACCTATCATAAAAAGGAAAAAAAAAACATTTCTTTTAAATATAATATTGTAAATATTTTCTATTTTGTAAATTGTAATTGTAAATAATTTATAATTTATAAATATAAATACGCACATATTTAAAAATTAAATATAAAAAACATTGAATATATTTTTTTAGTAAACAATAATAGCGGCAATGAATAGTTATTGTAATTCATATTGTCCTTTGCATTTAGTACTTGGTGTGTTGTCAACAATGCAAGTAACTCGCAAGCCAAAGTATTGTCATTTTTCATTGTATTTTACTGCTTCCCTCACCGTTCATGGCTTCCGCTCCTCCAAACTGTTCCTCGTTGGTATGTTTTCGCCATATTTTACTGCTTCCCCCGCCGCTAATGGTTTCTGCCCCTTCAAACTCTTCCTCTCTAGTATTGACCTATTTGGCGAGCTACAGCTTCAAAATAACATTTCCACGAGGGTTTGAGAGTATATTTATTAAAATGAAAAGAACGGCCAAAATCTTGATAAGTAAAATGCAAATTACGGCCAAGATCCTAATAATGAACTATAGGGTAGAGGCGTGGATTGTGTATCATTCTCTGCTTCCACAAAATAGTAAAAAAAATCCCGTCCTACCCGCTTGTCCATCGTAACATATCCCCCGTATTGCTTGAAATTTACTTTCGGCTAACCCGGCATTCTATCGATTAAATCCTCCACTGGTCCTACCTTAATCTTTGCTACACTAATAAGTAAAATTTGTACTAGAAAATAGAGCCATAGCCAGATTTTGGCGGATAGCCAATCAGCATCTTCGATGCAAACGATGCCCCAAAAAAATTTGAAACTATTTGAAACAATCAACGGTTGCAAACAACGGAAGTGTCAACCATGCCCTCTCCATGAGTTTAAGTCGTTCAAGGACAAAATGAGCTTAGAAAGTTCATATAGGGACACGCCTTCGGCGTAATTACACCAATATATGTTCACTACTAAATGTGTAGCTAACCAAAAAAAAAACAAATTTAAACATATATTGGTACATATATGTTTTCAACACAAGACAAGTTGCACAAAATAAAGTCATTTTTGAATTAATTAAAGTACATTTATGTTTACAATAACTACTCTATGCAAGTGGCTCAAAGCTTCAACTACATTGTATTTACATGTATACATAAACAATTAATGGTGCACAATGCCACATAATTTAAAACATTATGAACAATTAATGGTGCACATCGTGACATAATACAAAACATTGATCGACTTTATGAGCTATCAATTGCACATTCACCCACACTTCCCTTCACATTTTCATGCATTAACTCCATCTACTTTTGGTACTTGCACACACAGTTAATGGTGTAAAGCTCCCTAATAAACAAAAAAAATTATAATTCATATATATGACTAAATTTAATAAAGCCACCTATTATGTCAATTAAACCAAATATAAAATTGATTTCCTAAAAGGCACGGCAAAACTCGGGCACAAATGGCCACTACAAAATGAAATGACAAGTTGTTTCCCATGAAAATTCAAATTTGAAAATCAACCACCACAATTCAATGCATTCAATTTACACATTTGAATGATTTTATAAGAGGGAATTTCCAGGGTCATTTTCATTACAAATTCTCCTTTTCTTTCACTAAATATCCTCTACAAAATTCAGAGCTTACTAAGGCAACTTCTGCACATTCCTCTTAAAATGGAGCTTATTCAAGTTGGTACACCCAAAATAAGTAAATTCATGTTTTTATTTATCAGTATACTAGATTTACATTTATGTTGTCTGTTTCATTATTCATTATACTCTTTTATATTTATGTACTCAATGTTTACATTATTTTCAAACATATTGTTTTACATTTACGTTGTCTATTTCACTATTCAATATACTCTTATATTTAAGTACTCACTGTTTACATTATTTTCAAGCATACTGTTTTACATTTATGTTGCATGTTTCATTATTCAATATACTCTTTTATATTTATGTACTCAGTGTTTACATTATTTTCAGGCATATTGTTTTACATTTATATTGTTTGTTTCATTATTCAATATACTCTTTTATATTTATGTACTTGGTGTTTACATTATTTTCAGGCATACAAATTATTTTGTTTTCAATCAGTTGTTCAACTTAGCATTATCCATTATTTAATCGTATCACAATTACATTTTTTCACCTACATTCATCATAAATCAAAGATAATAACGACAGCATTATCCTTAAAGGATACATCAAATATAATAACAACATTACCCATTTTGAAATCATATCACAGTTATATTTTGAATCTGTCATTAATAATCATGAAATTTAATGGGTATACGGCTTTTGTTCCAATTTATTGAGCGGTTTTTGGATTACAATTTATATATATATATATATATATATATATATATATATGTAGTCATGTCGTGTAGGGTTTCATCTCAAGAAGCTTCACAAACAATGACATTCTTTTCATATTGTATATATATACATGGCATGACTGTATATAAAATACAATTTGATAAGAATATACCATTGTATGCAATTTGTAATCTTTTTATTTGCAAACAATGATATATTCTTATCAGACTCTCTCTCTCTCTCTATATATATATATACAATTTGATAATAATATATCATTGTTTGCAATTTGTAATCTTTCTATTTGCAAACAATGGTATATTCTTATCAGACCCTCTCTCTCTCTATTTGCAAACAATGGTATATTCTTATCAGACCCTCTCTCTCTCTCTCTATATATATATATATACAATCTGATAAGAATATATCATTGCCTACAAATATAATGATATATTCTTATCAGATTGTATATATATACAATCATGCCATGTAGTGTTTCATCATATCAAGCCATGTAGGGTTTCATCACATGGACTTTATCATGAGCCTCTATCAATGTATGTCATTTAATAATGCCCAAGTTTCTTGCCATATATCCCTATAACTCAGTTATCTTTAATAAACACATTGCCATTATCAGTTTAATATATATATAGCCATGTTGCACTAAGGGTTCAACTATAATCATTTCTATTTACATGTGACTGGTAGAAATTTTATCCACCTCTCTTCACTTGCAATATTGTTTGTTCAACAATGGGTTCTTATTGGGGTTGACGGTGTTTGAGTGCATTTTGGTGTGTTTAAAAATTATTTCTTTGTATGGCATTAAGGGTTTGACCGTAATCATTTCTATTACATGTGACT
>VDFB02001263.1:0-44115 GCA_007258455.2 Sequoia sempervirens
AATGTTTGAATTCAAATTGGAGGAATATTCCATGAGAATATTCTTTCAATGATTGGAGGAATTAGAAAAAATTATTCAAATAAATAATTAAAAAAATATTTAATTGTGCAAGTGGAGAGAATTTAGGAATTTAATTAAACTATTAGAAAATCATTTAATCAAAGTGGGATTTAGGACATTCAATTAAATAATTTTCCTTATTTAATCAAATGAGAGGACTTAGGAGATTTAATTAAAAAAATTGGATTATTTAATCAAATAAGATCAAAATTAGCATAAAAGGGTGAATTAATCAAATAATATTAATTATCTGATGAATAGAGAAAAACATTAATTTAATTAAACAATTGGCATTATTTAATTAAACAAATGAAATTGGATCAAATTGAGATGGAAACGGTGTTAGTGATTGAAATCATTTGTGTCATATCGAACAAGACATTTTTAAGTGTCTACAAATTTATACCATCATAAATTTTTTATGGATGTAGAAACAACAACACTGGATTTTGACTTAAGCAAGCCCCTATACAACACAACATTTCACCTCTTTCCATGTGTACGGATCAAATCCAGAATTTAACTAATAAAATGTTGTAGAAGAGTTGAGAGAAGACTATATTAGAGTGATCTAGAATATAAGCAAGCTAAAACACCTAGAATATGAGGCACACACCCCTATCCCTCAATTTTAGGCTGAGATTTCATCCATACGTGTCCCTTTGTCTACATTTCCCAAATCTATATCCATTTTTATAATCTCCCATTTTCATTTGTACAATCATTTATATTTTTTTATCTAAGGTTATATTAATTAGGTCAATCAACCACACACATCAAATGAACAAATGAACAAACCAATAGAATATTGGCTCTCCTTTGAGGTAGTGAGCCAATCATCAAACCCTTTTTGGTTTGTGTTCCAATGTTAAGCTAAATGGAAATATAGATCTAAGATAATTCACTTGTTACACCTTGGATCTCTTTCCCACTTAATTTTTTTGTGAAACTAACATGAATTACACTTAATTTTTTTATTTTCATCTAGAATAAATTATGTAATTTGATCAAGAATTATGTTATTTAAATATCTCGTTATTGATATACATTTGTTTCATTTTGAAAATCGGGAATTTACACTCCTTATTCATTAAATACTAAAAACATTTGATAAATTCAATTTAGATCATATTTACAAAATATTTGGATCTAATTGCAATATTTTTATATCTAACTTTTACTTATTTAAGGCATTAGATCTGAATAAATTCATTTTCATTGGAAACTTTGGAAAAAAATCATTTAAATATATTTTCCTTGGCATAAAAATAAACCTAAAGCTCTTTCTTCTACCATTCCATTGGATATCCATCTATTAAAAAATTTATCCTACCTTCTACCTCCTAGGAGCACTCATGTGTGAAGTTGATTTGACATATCCACTCCTTTCAATGTTTAAAATCCATAATTCATGCCTTCATGTGTCTCTCATCAAAAATATAGGGAATATTAATTAATTGAGTTTTATCAACTTTCAAACCTTGATATTTGACATTTACCTCCAGACAGTAGTAAACCTATCTAATCTTTCAAAACCCACACAACTCTACTCCTAAACTAGGGAACCCACATTAGCATACTATTGTCATTGATGTCAAAAGGGAATCAGGTGTGAGATGGAACTGATCCTATATGAAAGGTGTGTTGGAATTAATGTTAAAATGTTGTCATTAATTTCTAAGGAAAGATATGGTATGTTGAAGATTTGGTTCTAGAAGATGGAGTGTTGGTTGTAGAAATCGCTCAGAATATTGCATTGTTGTCATGAAACTTTGTCATAGTGTTGTAGTGAATTCTTCCAATGTTCAAAAGTAAAATCAAAGGATATATTTGACATGGATTTTCTAAGAGCTTCTCATAAATGTATGTTGTAGGTCTAGATGATGTATTATGCACTCAAAATTGAGTTATTTGTGCTCTTAGTCTGAATTAGGGCTTTGCAGTTATACCCTAGGAGTTCATTCATGGTGCCTTAATAGATCTTCTAATTTTTCAATGGCTGCCTATATCAAGTAACCAATCACATAAGTTATCACTTATTTCATTAAAGTTGTGAGGTTGACCAGCCCCTTTTCCTAGTACTTAAAGATTATACAACTCTAGTGGCTCGAGGAGACAGTGCCTTATCGAAGTGAGTAACAGTGGAGTCCCTTCAAAGTAGTGATAAATGGAATCATAGTGATAGTGTGTTCTCAGAGAGAAAATTCCTTGAGTCTCTTTGACATGGAAATGGTAGCCAAACAATGATGGAGATCAAATGAAAGGCAATCTAATGACTATCGCTATGGTTCCATGCATCACAAAAATCTCTTTGAAGTTTTCTCAAAGATCAACAACGAGCGATGAATTATGTTCAATGGTCCTGATCAAGTTGATCTAATGATGTCTTTCAACCTGTTGTGTTTGTGATGGGTCCTGAATAAGCCTCACAGGGAAGTGGGGAATAGTAGAAATCAAAATGGGTTTGATTAGACAATGCACGATGATGGAGGATAGAGCTTTGGTGGGACCAATGACACGTGCCATCATATCATCTGACTGCTTCACATCACTATTGTGAAGTGAATCAATTGAATTTTTTCAATGATGAGTGATGAGGGATGAACAATAGTGGAAGATGACGTCTGAGACAAACACATGGCATAAGCCTGCCAGCCAACGAAGATTTTATGGTCTTGTTGTCTATGCTAGCGGGGTAGTGGGGGACAACACAGATTGTTTGGTAGTTGATTCGATGATGATTGCTAATGGAGAAACAAAGGCATATGCATAATCATGAAGCACAGTGTGTGATCAATGGTGTAATTTCAATAGTATGTGATTAGATAATGATCTCTATGTCTCTTCATATTGCGAAAAATAGATGTGGATGTCTCATGTGTTGCGATATGCGGTGACTATTTAAATGCAATCAACAATGAAGACATAAAGACCATTTATCTGACGGTCATGTTTTAAATATGTGACAGTGAACAAAGAATGCAAGATCATAGCACAAATACTTTAGATCAATGTTTCAGATTTAAAAGTAAAGATCAATAATGGCTAAGTTCGTGTAAATAGGGCTTCACTTGTAAACTGAAAGAGGTGAAAATTAAATGTTCCACCTACATCAACAACAGTTGTAATGGGATTTGATGCATAGAGCGACAACACAGATGGCTAAAAAGGAAAGGATCAAGATTAGATTGAATGATTAGGAAGATGCATTAAATGCATATCCATTTTAGGGTTTGACAAAGATAGAATGAAAGAAAATCCTCTACACCAAAATTTTATGTGTAGCTCAATGTAGGAGTATGATAGTGTCAAAGATATCCTACACCCTAACAGAATATCTATAGGTGATGAATCCTGAGGCAACCATCATCAGTTAGCAACTACACAAAACATATGAAGAGAAGATTGTTGATGTGTTATGTAACTTTGAGTAGATAGAAGATTTTGTCGAGTGCAAGAGAGATTATGAGCTCTAGAGGTAGACATAGAATACATTGAAAAGAAAAGAGTTGCAGAAGAGGTATGTAGGTGCATTAAGGTAGACCGAGAATGCACTAAAGAAGAAGGGGAAGAGAAAAGTCAAACTAGTGGGGTGCAGCTAGCAAAGAAGAGAAAAACTTGAGCAGTTGCAAAGTAAGGGTATAACATTGAATTGTGTTCTAAATGAAAAATTGTAATAATAAATTAAGTTTTAAATCTAATAGGTTGGTGCCATCAAATAATTAAGTTGGTGCTCAGTTTAGGGGATTGGTGTCTCCTTAGGGTTGGTACCCTTAAAAGTTGTAACAAAAGGTTTCCTTGTGAGGTTGGATTAGGAAAGTAGCTCCCAACAATATTTTCTCACTGTGGTTTTTCCCATCTTGGGTTTTCTACGTATATTTGTTGTTATGTTTTGATCTTTTATGTGCATGTGTTTGTCATAACTTTTCATTTTTTAATCTGCACATCTAGATTTAAGGGTTTTGTCTACAATTAGGATAAGAAGGCTAAATTTTTAGTATCTACTGATTCACCCCCCTCTCAGTAGATTTGTGTGTTCCAAAAATTTGTATCAAAGCCCTTGGCTCCCTAGGAAAAGCTTATCAACTCAGGTAGATTCTTGGATTTGTGAACACAAATGGTCAATCAAGAAGGTTTTTCTACAAACAAGACACCTCAGTTTGATGGAACAAATTATGCCTATTGGTGCTCATTGATGAAAGGGTATTTGGGATCCTTAGGTTTTGATGTATGGATGTTAGTTGTGACTGGATACACACCACCATCGACACCTTCTACTAATACTATAGCTAAAAAGGATTTTGAGAACAATGAAAAAGAATGGTTTACTATTATTAATAGTTTTTTCTAGATCTGTGCATTGTAAAGTTATGTATTGTAAGAATGCACAAGATATTTGTGATTAAAATGATCTATGAAGGAGATGAAAAAGTAAAATTTGCAAAGCTTCAATTACTGAAAGCTAGATTTGAAGGCCTAAAGATGACAGAGGAAGAAAATATTGTAGACTATCTTCTGAGATTTAATGATATAGCTAACTATATCAAAGGACATATCATATTGAAAGTGCTTAGATCAATGACATACAAGTATGACTCTAAGATCTTAACAATTGAGGAAGGAAGAGAAATAGACAAACTTACTCTAAATTAGCTACATGGTATATTCACATCATATGAGATGAGGATGTGAGATGAGGGACCATCCTGGAAGGAAAATGCTTTCAATATTGTTGACAAGGATAAAGATGTATCTCCCAAGAAATACAAGGAAGAGATGATCCCATCCAAGAATGATGAGATTGATGAAGAAGAGTAAAATTTCATAAGGAGACTAAGAAGAGGATCCAGAAAATACAAAGGTAAGTTTCCCTTTAAATGTTTTGAATGTGGTAAAGTAGGTCATTTCGCTGCTACATGTCCCTACAATAAGAAAGGAAACTCTGAACAAAAGGTAGATGATAAAATGAAGAAATTTTACTACCCTAAGGGAAGGAATTTTTAGAAGAAAAAGAAAATCCTATAAATCCAAGAGGATAGTGATGTATCAGATGATGAAATAAGTTTTTCTTTTGTTGTGAGAGAAAATTAGTTTCTCTTCATGGAAAAATAATATGAGGAATAGAAAAATAAAAAGGCATAGGACCCTCAAGAAGAAGATGAAGGAGTGGTTGACCTAGAAGGAGAACTCATCTATGCCCTAGATGAGATTGATGATCTTAGAGATGAGATTGAGAAGTTAAAAACAAAGAAAAAGCAATAGAAGAAACTTGCACAAAAGGAGTCTAACAAACTAAGAAAGGATCTAGAAGAAACTAATCAGTATGTGGTAGATTTAAAGTTGCAACTAGAGGAGGCTAAGAGAGCAAAATAAGTGATTAAATCCAAGCTAAAATCTAAAACTGAAATATGCAAGAACCTTGAGGAAGAAATTGTTGTCTTGAGAAAGGATTTTGAAAAAGCAAAGGAACATGTGGAAAAAGGTTTGAAGCTTAAAGGTGGTTTTGATATTTTGGATTAATTGCTAAGTACAAAAAAGCCAGCTAACATAGAAAAATCAAGCTTGGGATCATAAAAAGGATAGAGTTCCTTTATTATCTACTTTACAAAATTATATGAAAGATTTAGGGTAAAAGGAAATTCTAAATTTGTCAATGAAGTGACTATAAAGGAAGTGGTTGCAATGAGAAATCTATAGAGGTAGAGAAAACTAAAGAAGAAAAGAAGCCTATGGTAGACAAGAAGGATAACCAATCAGATCTTGATCATTAGAATGAAAATTAGAATTTCAGAAGGACTGATGCTAATGGATTCATTTGGGTGAGAGACACCAGGAGACAAATGTACAAAAGACCCCCTCATCTAGCACAAAATGCTATGACTAGGTATTCTTCATAATTCTATGGATATTGCTATACATATAATCAGTTTGGTCATAGGGCTAGAGAATGAAGAGTCATTCCTAAAAGGAGTGCAAACCTTGAAAGAAGAAACCCATTTGCTCCTTTACTTGATATGAATTTAATTTGTTATAACTATAATAAATTTGGTCAAATAACTAAAAATTGTAGAACAAAGTTTACAAGACCAAATGTTAAGGATGAGAAAAACAAAGTTTTACCTCCTAAATCAAACAAAGAATATAAAAATAAGGGGGAGAAGGTAGAAAAGATCAAAAGGAAAACTAAGAATATGTGGAAAGAATAGGGAGAAATCCCCACACAATCAATGATTACACAAACAACCCTATATGCCAAAAATAAAAATCTATGGGTGATAGATAGTGGTTGCTCCAAGTACATGATTGGAGATAAAAGTAAATTTTATCAAACTCAAGAAATGCAATGGAGGATCTATGAGTTTTCGTGATAACATTGTAGTTAAGATATGTGGTAAAGGCATCTTAAGCCTAGATAGTAAAAACCCCACCAAAGATGTTTTGTATATTGAAGGTTTGAAGCACAATCTACTAAGTGTGAGCCAAATGTGTGAGAATGGTTATAAATTCACATTTGATTTGGAAGTTTGTAAAATTAGAAAGAATGGAAAGATATTTTCACAAGGATTGAGAACTGGAAGCAATCTTTACAACCTTGCTGAAGTAAAAGGTCATTTGAGCTATTTGATAGGACAAGTTGATGAAAGTTGGTTATGGAATAGAAGACTAGGCCATATAAACTTTGATAATTTAGAGAAAACATGTTCAAAAGGTTTGGTTAGACACATGCCTAAAGTGACCAAGCCTGTAAATGTCATATGAAAAAAATTTCAATAGGGAAAGCAAACAAAGGCTAGTTTTCCAACTAAGGAGTATTGAACCACTAAACCTTTACAACTAATTCATACTGATTTGTGTGGACCCACAAGAACAAGGGGAATGAAAGGAAAAAGGTAATTTATGTTGCTAGTTGATGACTACATGAGAATGACATGGGTAGCAGAGATAAGTCACAAGCATTTGAGAGATTTAAAATATTCAAAAAGATGGTTGAAAAGGAGATAGGTAGAAGGATCAAATGCCTAAGGTCAGATAGAGGAGGATAATTCACATTAGGTAAATTTGTTGAATATTGTGAGGCACATGGAATCAAGAGACAATACTTAGTGCCAAGAACCACACAACATAATGGAGTTGTAGAAAGAAAGAATAGAGTTATGTAGGATATGGCCAGAACAATGTTGAAAGAGGCTAGATTAACGTATATGTTTTAGAGAGAAGCAATACATACTATAGTATAAATTTTGAATAGAGTTCAAATCAAAGTACATAGTAATAATAGCCCAAGCTATGAGTTGTGGTATGGTAGACCTGCATTTGTCAAATACTTCAAAGTGTTTGGCAGTAAGTGCTACATCAAAAGAGAAGATGAAAACTTAGGAAAGTTTGAATCAAGAAGTGATGAGGGAATATTTTTAGGATATTCAACCTGAAGCAAAGCATATAAATGCTATAACAAAAGATTGGATAAGATTGTGGAAAACATCAATGTCAAGATTGATGAAAGTATAAAACATATCAAATCTTATCAGAATAATTCTAAAGATGATTCAAATTATGAAGATAATTTGGAAAATGATGAAGAATAATTTGAGGAAATAGATGTTGAGAAAGCCCTTGTAAAGTATGTTCAAAAAGATCATCAAACAGAATAGATAATTGGGAATAAAAATGAAGGTATTCAAACTAGGAGGAGATTTGCAAAGAACAAAGAACAAGTAAATTTTTCTCTCATGTCTCATATTGAACCAAAAAGTTTTACTAAAGCTAGAAAGGATGAGAGCTGGATAGAAGCCATGGAGGAAACAAGTTAGTTTCCTGGATGAGAAAAAAGTAGGAATCAACCACTCTTTCCACTACAGGAGTAGAATATGTAGCAACAACAACATGTTGTACTCAAGCCCTCTAGATAAAGCAAACACTTAAGGACATCAAGGTAGAGTATAAAGAATCTATTCCAATTATTTGTGATTATTCAAGTGATAAAAACATATCAAAGAATCCAATGATGCACTCTAGAGAAAAGAACATATCAATTATCACTTCATAAGAGAGAAGGTTGTAGACAAGGAGGTCAGCATGGAATGTGTTCCTACTAAAGAACAGGTAGCTAACATCTTCACCAAGCCTCTTCCCAAAGAGAAATTTGAATATCTAAGGTAGAAGGGAGTAATTTCTCCCGCATCATATCGCTAGTCACTAGTGACATGGCATGGGTCCAGGGGAAGCCTAATTGTTACTTCATTCATCCTTGGAAATGGAAAGGATAGATCAAGTCAGGTTACAATGGTTTTACAAATTTCTAATGACTTGATGGTTGAGATTCCCACTTTCTCTTTGAATTTCTTATCAAAGGGGGAGCATATTGTTAGGGGAGTCTAACCCTTTTCCATTGATGTCAAAGGGGGAGAAATGTCACAAATGCTCAAAATAGGTGCATGATGAGAAAGATAGAGATGGTGAGCATGGGGAGAAATGAAAATAGGAGAAAAGTGAGTGAATTTCTTAAATA
The DNA here is from genome assembly GCA_007258455.2 of Sequoia sempervirens. Lineage (NCBI taxonomy): Eukaryota > Viridiplantae > Streptophyta > Pinopsida > Cupressales > Cupressaceae > Sequoia > Sequoia sempervirens. The sequence goes on from VDFB02001263.1 coordinate 8,570, forward strand.
GGTGCATTGATACAGAGCTTTAATGTTACATATTTCAATTGGTATCAAATCAGTTAGTTGATTAGTATGAGCATTTAGTTTTTCCATCAATGACAAAGGGGGAGATTGTTAGCATATTATTGTTATTAATGTCAAAAGGGTATTAGGTATGAGATAGAATTGATCCTATATGAAAGGTGTGTTGGCATTAATGTCAAAATGTTGTCATTAATGTCTAAGGAAAGGTATGGTATGCTAAGGATCTGGTTCTGGAAGATGGAGCGTTGGTTGCAAAAGTTGCTCAAAATGTTGCATTGTTGTCATGCAACTTTGTCATAGTATTGTAGTGAATTCTTCTAGTGTTCAAAATTAAAATCAAAGGCCAGATTTGACATGGGTTTTCTAGAGCTTCTCATAAATGTATGTTATAGGTCTAGAGGATGTAGTATGTGCTCAAAATTGAGTTATTTGTGCTCTCGATCTAAATTAGGGTTTTTTAGTTATACCCTAGGAGTGCAATCATGGAACCTTAATAGATCTTCTAATTTTTCATTTACTTTCTATAGTAGGTAATCAATCACATAAGTTATCACTTATGTCCTTGAAGTCGTGAGGTTGACCAACCCCTCTTCCTAGCGCTTAAAGGTTATACAACTCCAGTGGCTTGGGGAGACAGTGCCTTATCGAAGTAAGTAACAATGGAGTCCCTTAGAAGTAGTGATAAATGACATCATAGTGACAGTGTGTTCTTGCAAAGATAGTTCATTGAGTCTCTTTGAAATTCTGATGACAGCCAATCAATGGTGGAGATTAAATGTAAGGAAATCCAATGGCTATCACTATGGTTCCATGCATCATGGAAATCTCTTTGAAGTTTTCTCAAAGATCAGTGATAAGAGATGAAGTATGTTCAACAGTCATGATCAAGTTGATCCAACGGTGCCTTCTAGCCCATTATGTTTGTGATGGGTCCCAGCTAAGCCTTACGGGGAAGTGAGGAATGGTGGAAATCAAACATGCTTTGATCAGATGGTGCAAATGATGGAGGACAAAGCTTTGGTGGGACCAATGACACATGGTGTCATATAACCCAATCACTTCACATCGCTATTGTGAAGCAAATAAATTGATTGTTTTTAGTGATGAGCAATAAGGGTTGAATGATAGTGGAAGGTTACATCAAAGGCAGACACATGGAATAAGCCTGCCAACCGTAAGAGATTTTGTGGGCACGTTTTCTGTGCTAGCAAGATAGTGGGGGATGACATAGATTGTTTGGTAGTTGATCTGATAGTGGTCATTGATGGAGAAATAAAGGTGATGCATAACAGTGAAGCATGATGCATAATCAATAGTCTAGTTTCAACTATATGCAATCGAACGATGATTGCTATGGATCCCTTCATATCATGGAAGAAAATGTGGATGTCTTGTGTGTTGTTGTGATACACAATGACTATGGAAATTTGATCAATGATGAAGACTTAAATACTTCTTATCTAATATTCATGTTTTAAAGATGTGACGGTGAATAGAACATAGGATCATAGGCGCCAAAGGCGTATTTGGACTCAAGGAACACTGAGAGGGGGGTGAATCAGTTTTCAATAAGATTTTAAACTTCAAATCTGATCATAAACCATTCACAACATCTAAATTGATATAAACATACAAGCACATTAAGGAAATAATCAAAACACCATAAAACCAAGATTTTTACGTGGAAACCCTGTTAGGGGAAAAACCGCAATGGAGATTAATCCATAATTTATATACTCTATTAAAAGTATGAAGAAAAGGGAATACACATGCATTCAAGCACACTACCTAGAGCTCACTACTCAAAATAAGGAAGGCTCACTGCCTTAGAAGGTGTTTGAGATTACAATAAAAATATTGAACTAAGAAGATAGCATCTACAAATTCCTAGTTTCAATTCCGGTGAAGCACATGAATCAAATTTTGAAGCTTCTATTAGATGCTGCACTTCAATCTGTTCTTTCTCCAAATCCTCTTCTGTACCAGCAAAATTCACTTTTTTGATCTTCTGATATTCACACATACATCTTCTATGCTCTATTCACCCACTCACACACCAAAAATGAATTTCCTAAACTCGCATATATATCCGCTAGTAAGAATTCAATTGCTATATGTCGGCTTCAAAAAAAATATAAAATATTCTCCACATGTTGGCTCAGATCATGAACAATTTATGATGTGCACCCAAACAAGTCAGCCAAATAATAGTTGGGACCCAAAACAAAATTCTTAAACATAGAAACATTTAAACAACTACTCCTTAGACATCCATGACATGCCACATTCATTAAGTCGGCCACAATGAGGAAATAAACAGAAAATCATTCTACCAGATCTCCAAGCTCATACACCGATTAATGTAACATCACAAATATTGACAATGAGATAACATATATGCTTAACAACCTATCTCGGTGATCCACAACTCAAAAAGATGATCTAGTGAAGCATACAAGTCGACATATTACCCAAATACCCTGTTCTTCCTACTTTCTATCAATAATACTCTATTCTTTACTTTATTTTCTGATATGAATAAATTCTAATATGTAGACCAAGATAATGACTTCATTTTCCATCAATGACAACACTAGAAGCCATAAACAATCTCCCCAAGCTATATGCCAATAGACTAGATAGATCAATGGTTCATATTTAAAAGTAAAGATCAATAACGGCTAAGTCCATGTAAATAGGGTTTTGCTTGTAAACTAATATAGAGGTGAAATTAAAAATGTTCCACTTGTATCAATGATAATTGTAATAAGATTTGATGCATAGATCGATGACAAAGATGGCTACAAAGGAAAGGATCAAGATCAAATCAAGTGATCAAGAAGATGCATTAAATGCACATCCAATTCTAGGGTTTGATAGAGAGAGAATGAAGGAAAATCCTTTGCACCAGAATTCAATGTTGTGCAGCTCAATGTAGGCATATGGAAGTGTCAAAGATATCCTAGACCCTAACAGAAGTTCTGTAGGTGATGGAGAATCTTGAGGAAATCATCATCAGTTAGAAACTACACAAAACATATGAAGAGAAGATTGTTGGTGTGTGATGTAATTGTGAGTAGAGGAGAGAAGAGTGTGTAGAGTGTAGGAGAGATTCTGAACTCCAAAGGTGGACAAAGAATACACTAAAAGGTAGAGATTTGTAGAAAAGGTATGTAGGTGCATTGAGGTGGACTGGGAATGCACTAAAGAATAAGGGGAAGAACAGATCCGAACCAAAGGGGTGCAAAGCAGAGAAGAGAGTTGTTGTGGAAGCAACAAAACCTTGAGTAGTTGCAAAGTAAGGTTGTAACATTGAATTTTGATCCAAATGAACAAATTGTAATAATCAATTAAGTTGTAAATCTAATAGGTTGGTGCTATCAGATAACTGATTTGGTGCTCAATTTAAGGGATTAGTGTCTCCTTAGGGTTGGTTCCCTTAAAATTTGTAACAGAAGGTTTCCTTGTGAGGTTGGATTAGGAAAGTAGCTCCTAGCAAACATCATCATCAAATAGAAACCATACAGAAATTAATGCTCATGCCAACTGGGATTTAATTTCACTTTCCTTCTCTATCAACATGCCAAATGCTTTTAATTTAAAAAATCAAGAAAACCACGACCTTTTCCCTAACCAGAATTTGGACGCCGAAAGGGTTAAAAACTGGGAAGGCTGACAAAAATTTGGGCCAAAGTGCACACAATAAGGGAAAACCACACAACTAGAGGTTTCCATTATTTTTTCATTTGATTTATGTAGTTTTAATCTTCTTGTGTTGGCTAAGTCTAGAGTATATTGTTGCTACATGTGAGTTCCTAAAGTTATGTTGCATATTTCTATCTTTGATATTGCTATACTTGCATAACTTAGAATGATAGGTTCTATATTAAGTACAATAACAAACCCTTTGTAGAGAATTTCAAAAATAGTCTATGTTGTTGGAAAACAACCAACCAAGAACATACATTCTCCATCACTACGATCAATGGTGGCATCAATGTACCATATGACACTTAAAATACAATTTATCATTCCAAGAGTGTGCCAATAGAATAAACATATAGATCAATGTGTATCAATGTTGTTTGTATCTACTATGGTATACATACATATCTACACATAAAAAAAATACAAAATAACCTCCAACCACCTTCACAAAAACTTCACAATTGATGATCAAACTTGCATCTTCACAGAAGCTCCTCCTAGCATCAACATTAATTGTTGTATGGTTTTTGTGTAGTGGCAATGATTGTAATAACACCTTCCCTTTAAAACCTCAAAAACCATAGCAAAATTCTTCACAATTTTCATTAAGGAATTGTTAGGTGTTCTTTTGTGGCTTTACCTGTTGTCAAAGTTTTGAGCGAGGATGTCGAGCTTCTCTAAAGGTTGAACTTTGATCGCCCTATTCAACACATGTATTAGTACATACATACATACATATCTATATGTATAAGTTTATATTCATCTACATATGTATATTGTCTACATCTAATGCCACATACATACATTTCTACACGTACATTTTTAGTGTGTATATTTCCAAGCAGCAGATTCCTGCATATGCATCCAATGCATGATGTCACTTGCAGGGCTTGGCTATTATTTCTTTGATCCTCAAAAAGGAATTTTTAGAATGATAGGCTCTATATTAGGTGTAATAAGAAAAATTGGTTTCACCATTGATCATAGTGGTGCATAATGTATGTTCTTGCTTGGGGGTTTGGTGAGAGCCCATGAGGCTCCATGACCCACTATGGTAGGGTGGAGAGCAAGCCTTCTTTTGGTGTGTTTCATATTATTTTCCCTATGTGCAGCTATGTATGTTTGTGAGATTAGATTCACATAACATTCGTATGTATGGTAGGTTGTATAGTAAGTGTAATATTAAACATTTATCTATGTATTTATTACAATGGTAGATAGTATGCCTATTTTCTACATGTAATTCCACATACATACATTCCCACACATTCTTTTTGTGTGTATATATATCTGCATAATAGATTCCTACAAATGTATCCAAGGCATGCAATGCCTACATATGTACTTGTAAAACAAAATCTACACTGATATAAAGGTATTTGAAGTTAGATGCACCTTTTTAGTTATTATTTCTTTCAGCGTCAAAAAAGAGTTGTTATAATGATAGGATGTATATGAAGTATAATAAGAAACATCGATTTCACCATTGATCAAAGTGGTGGACAATGCATTTTTTTGCTTGGTGGTTTGGTGAGAGCCCATGAGGCTCCATGACCCAATATAGTAGCATGGAGAGCAGGCCTTCTTTTGTTGTGTTTCATTTTATATTTCCCATCTGCTCTTTAGCTGTAATGTTTCTCTTTAAGTTGGTGTTTGCAAGAACTTTATTGTCTTCGTCATATTATGGTTCTAGAATCTTAAAATGTGTTCATGTTCCAATCCTACATCAATTATGAAAAAAAAATCCATTAAAATGCCAAAGAACCCAAATCTATTATGTGTAGCATAAAGACTACATCTGTGAAAATTCTCGTCCCAAATATGTGCAACAAACACCCACACCAGCTAATCCTTCCTTGGCTAATTTTTAGAATGATAGCATGTATATTAATGGTATGTGCAGGCTCATGATGGGCCAAAAAGTGGCGATATGATGGGTATGTGTAGGGTATGTGGTTGACTTTTACCCAAAATTGATCAAACAAAAAGGTTTTAAAGGAGATTCTGCTTTCCACCTATATAAATTATGCTTTACTTTGAATTTTAAAAAATAATTAAATTATTCATTTTCTATTTGAATTATGACTAAAGTCCTGATTGATAGGTTGATTGAAAAACATCTATAGCTTTCAAGCGGTATCACATTTTTTGAATCCAAAACATGTGTCACATTATATGCTTTGCATACTATAGGATTAAACAAAAAAAAGAATTTCATGAAGTTTTGACCAAGTTAAGGTGGTCAGACATACGAGTTTTTATATTTTTTAAAAAGTTGTAATAAAAAATTCATAATTAATTATTTACTTGGAAAAAAATTACAAAAAAATATGCATCACATCGGTGCATGAGTCCTCTACTTATATCTAAAATATTATAAAAAAATATTATCATTTTATTGTGGTTAGGGTGGTCAGACAGACACCTACTTCTTATTTTTTCCCTAAAATTTAAGTACTGCATTGAAATTTCAAATTTTCATAAAATAGATTTTTTTTTTAAAATAAAATCCTAGTAGTTTAGAAATTCAATTTTCTAGATTCTATTCTTACATATTTTTAAATAATATGAGTAAACTTATTCAAATTTTTATATGTCAAGTTTCCTAAATTTGATTTTTCTGAATTTTTCGCCACTTAAGGGCCTATTTTTTCCATGATGATCCTGCACATACCCTTAAGTGTAATATGAAGCATTGATCTCACCATTGATCACAGTGGTGGATAATGTATATTTTTGCTCGGGGGTTTGGTGAGAGCCTATGAGACTCCATGATCCAATAAGGTAGGGTGGAGAGAAGGCCTTCTTTTGTTGTGTTTCATTTTATTTTCCCTATGTGCAGATATATGTAGTTGCAAAGAAAAATCTATACCAATATATATGTACCTTTTTACTTTTAATTGAACACTAGCTGGTAGGGCATGGCGCTTCAACATTAATTGATGTATTCTTTACATATAGTAGCAATGGTTTGGTGATGGTTATAATAACACTTACCATTTAAAACTTGAGAAAACATGGTCAACATATAAAATAGTTTGTGCAATTTTTGATAAGCCATTATTGGGTGTCGTTCTTTGGCTTTAGCTGCTATAAAAGCTCTAAACCACCACAGTCACTTTCATATTATTTTCCCTATGTGTAGATATGTATGTATGTTATGTTAGATGCATAAAACATTCATATATATCACATTCACTTTCATATTATTTTCATTGTGTGCAGATATGTATGTGATATTAGATGCAAAAAACATTCATATATACTCCTTCGTATATTTATTCTTTTGGGATTACCAATTTAAACCACTTTTTTGATTGAGAGTTGTTTATGTATATTTTCTACATCTAGTTCCACATACATACATTTCTACACATACTTTTTGTGTGTGTATATATGCAAGCAATAGATTTCTACACATGCATCCAAACCAATATATATGTATCTGAAGTTAGATGCACCTCTTTGGTTATTACTTCTTTCATCCTCATAAAGAAATTCTAAGAATGGTAGGCTATATATTAAGTGTAACATGAAACATTGATCTAATCATTGAAGATAGTGGTAGATAATGTATGTTCTTGCTCAAGGGGTTTGGTGAGAGGCTATGTGTCTGCATGACCCAATATGGTAAGGTGGAGAGCAAGCCTTCTTTTGTTGTGTTTCATTTTATATTTCCTATGTGTAGATGTGTATGTTTATGAGATTAGATGCAAAAAATATTGTTTGTGCAAATAGAAATCTACATAACTACAAACATGGGATATGCAGTTCATTTGTTAAATATTTGTGAAACACGTGTTGCATTTAAGATTGCGAGGATGAAGAAACAGAGCTATTTTGCCCTATAGAGAATGAAATGAAATGCTAAAAAAATTGTGGCATTTGTCATGACTTAAAAATTCATGGCATTTGCCAAGAAACTAAAAGTCATGTTGTTTGCAATAGATTTTGTAGCATTTCTAACTATGTGCACTGGAGGGCAATAGTGTTTTGATGTGTGTGCCTCAAATTTTTCACATGATGATTATGTGCATTACATGTTGCGTATATGTCTACTTTAGAAAAGTTGCTCCAAAAAATGTGTTCATCACTCCCAACTATATAATGTTCGCATTACAATAAAAATATTTGATGCACCAATTGTAAATATTAAATATGGTAGGGTCAAGAGTAGGCCTTCTTTTCAAACAACATTCATATGTATGATAGGTTGTATCTAACTGTAATATTATTTAAATATTGATCTCAGCATTGATTATAGTGGTAGAAAATTTATGTTCTTGCTCGAGGGTTTGTTGGAAGCCCTCAAGGCTCCATGTTGCAATATGGTAGGGTGGAGAGAAAGCCTTCTTTTTTTTTTTCATGGTCATGTTGCTTTGCTACTTATAGAAGTGGTTATACATTGAGGCAACATGCTCTATTCTTTAATCTTTCACCAAAAAAAATTATGTCAACATCTATGTATGTGAAATTACTTACAAACAACAGTCATACATCTACATTTAAACTCGTTGAAACATATATATATATATATATATATATACATCTTTGCAACTTATGCTTTCCTTGCTTCTTGTCCATCACACCCATATGCACCTATGTTTAGAACTTCTCCTCTTGGTTCTTGTTGTTCATCATGCTACTAAATTTTTTTGATGTTTTCAGTTGGCTTAACCTCTTTACTTATGCCATTGTTCTTTAAGTTGGTGTTTGCAAGCATTTTTATTATTTTCCTCATATTATGGTTATAGGCTCCTCAGTCTTGTTCAAGTTCTAGTCCCACATCAAGTGTGGACCAAAAAAGGCAACAAAACGCCAAAGAAAACAACTCTATTATGTGTAGCTTAAGACCATATTTGTGCAAGTCATCAGGCCAAATACTTGTAGCAAAGAGCCACTGTAGTTTGTCCTTGCTTGACCCTACCTGATCAAGCAGCCACACCACAATTTTTTTCAAGCTCGTTGAAAGAACATACTCGCTTCTAGATAGTCCCACACCCTCTATCCCTTGCCAACTTTCACACAACCTTCCGAGTGAAGGTGCCTTAACAATGGGTGGCTATAGATCTCAACAAACCCTTGTCAAGCATGGCTTGTTGTCTGTGTCGTCAGCCCATCACTATTTTAACAACATATTTGGAGATTCTTTTTGCATTGCAATGCATTCCTTCCACTGGTGAATTGATGCTTTGTCCGATTTGAAATTTTGTAGTGTTTGCAAGGAAAGCTACATTGGCATGAAAGTGCAAGCATCCAACCTGGATGTTGTTTGCCTACATTGTGCTTCTGAAAAGGGCATCCATATATTCAGTTTAGTGAACAAGATGGATCCAGGACCACAGCCTCATGTCCTTACAAAGCTTACTCAAGTTGAAGAAATGCTTATAGCTAGAGTTGCTCCAGTTTTGCAAGTGACCCATGCTATAGGAGACCAATACAAATATAGTGGCCATACTATAAGCTTCCCTCAAGACATCATAGCCATTGCAACTTTGTTACCATGTCGCCTACATGATATTGAAGTGGTGATTGTTTGGAAAATGGCATTCGAGGGGCGAACTATGATTGCTATGTTGACAAAATAAAGTCAGCTGGCTACATTGATATACAAAATTGAAATCATCCATATACTGTAAGTGATGTACAATTGATTGTGATGTTTTAAATTTGTTGTTTGTTACTAGTATTGACATCTTCAATCTTTTGCACACAATGAAGAACTAGTACATAACATAGGTGAACAATGGAAGCAATTGTTGCTCATGAGGTGACACGAGGTTTCATCATCATTATCAATTAAAGATCAAGTCTCAAATAAATCAATCAAATATCATGAATATGCATTGCACTTGATGAGACACTATGATAATAGATTTGGGAGGCATGTCAGATTTAGATATTACATTTATAATTTAATAATGAGACATTGAAGCCAATAGTCGGCTTCCATTTTCATAAAAAAACTTGGAAGAACAGATCCCAAAGTTTGTGGTTGCATTGCAACAATTGCTTTGGGATGCACTGGACACCCAGATAGCAAACTAGCTTGCTTTCTTTGGTGCATCTTTGTGAGGGACATGCTCATATTGGGGCAAGTGTTGGCAAGAGCTCACAACAATGATCCACTAGCTTGGGACACCGGCCCTCTTCTTCACTATAAGCTCTACAGACACAAAATGGCCTGATTTGCACAAGGTACTTGATCTTGGTGCCTAGTCGCATATGACATACTCCCGAAGATGCTTCATGTACAATATTGTCCAGAACCTACATATAACAACCTTATACATGCACTTGTGGTTCACCATTTTCTATGAAGAGGTTATTAAGAGGATTTTCCATACAAAGGATTATTAGTATAGGTATGAGTGGAAACATCATGGATCAGCACAAATCCATGGTTTCTTGTGGCTTCGAGGTTCCTCGAATATGGACATGCTTGACTAGTCCAACCCACACAAGGTTCAGCAGGACAAAACTTCTTCAATCACTATGTTTCAGCATGGAATCCTCATTCCCTAGAACAACTAATATCAAGATTCCACTGGAGGACTCGTGTTTTCTTGAAAATTCACAAATTTCTTGCATGGACCCAATGGTGGATTACAAATAGCTGGTGAACATGGTGTAGAGGCATACCAAATGTACTCAGTACACATGCCTTAGGAAAAAACGCCACCAATTATAATGTTGCTACAAAGCTATGTGGAATGCACAACCATCATCGAAATTGGCAATTGACAGTGAATCAAATAAATCCTATAAACCAACAAGAAATGATGATAACGTTAATATCAATAGCCCTAAGATGCTTGCAATCTGGCGATCAAATGTTGATTGCCAGCTAGTCTTGTCAAGACAAATTGTACTAAACTACATTTCCAAATATGTATCAAACTCTAGAAAATTTTTTGAAAGCTATATGGATATCTTGCAAAGGCTTGCAAATACAAATTCATCTACGAATAAAGTGTTGCTTTCCTATCAAAAATTCATGATGAACTTGGTTGTAGATCATAACATTGGTGCACAAGAAACATTACATATGCTGCAAAAGTTGCCCCTTGTCATGCCAAGTCAACATTTCCTATCTTTGAACATGAGTAGGAAAACATTCCACCATTTGAAAAAAATTGATAATGGTGACAAGCTTGAAAGTAGTTATATTCATTGTTGCATGCAAAGACCAACTGAGATGGACACTATATCCCTTATTCAATCTACATAATTGTATACATATAAGAAAAGTCACAAAGGCGTGGTTGGCATTTATGACCACAACCTATTGTCAACATTGTTTACCTACTATTCACATCTACCCCCTGAGCATTGTGATACCTTTGAAACATTTTTTTGGTCATAATTGCTACTATACAAGCCTTTTCAAAATGTCAAAGTAGATATAGGCCTCACTAGAGATAGTATAACACAGAACTAGAGACTATTTTATGTTGTTGGCTATCACCCTTGGCATGTCAATAGAGTTATTGCTCCCCCCACTATTGAAAAGGAAGGTGATAGTGATACTGACAGCACCCAATCTCTACCTCTCGTAGATGAATAAAAATGGGAGTTGCTTTCTTGCCTTGGTGCTACAAATAATATTTTCTTTGACCAGCTACAACTATTGGGTCGACGATACTTCGATTTAAATCACATGTGGAGCACACACCATGTTCCAAAGAATCTACATAAAAAAATTTTAGAGTTCATCTCAACAAGTAAATTGCATATAGCTGAAGATACTATTTTCCCACCTGCTACACCTACACTTTGTCATTAGCTATCTCCTAAGCAAAAAATTGCTCTAAATATCATTGAACAACACCATCTTGGCCCATGTTCATCATCACCATTGTGTATGATTATTCAAGGTACTTCTAGTATAGCTAAATTATTTCTTATAGACAGCATCCAAAGAACACTAAATACATCACCAAATCAGAGAATGGATCCTTTGCTTACTTTGGCGCCAATGGGGCTGGTTGCTTACAACATACGTACCTCTACAATCCATGCAACTCTTCAAATACCAATTGGAGATATGAATCCGTTAAAAGGATAGCCATTGACCATATTTCAAGGGAACTTCAAACATATTAAGTACATCTTAATTGATGAAATGAGCTTCTTGGGGCCCAAGTTGTTACTCAAAATAGATAACTGATTGTGGCAAGTGTTTCTTATTAGACATATGCAACCATTTGGTGGTGCCTCTGTTATACTTGTGGGTGACCTAGCACAGTTGTTGCCTATTTTGGATAGGCCTATCTATGCTTCTCATTCCACAATCTTTTCTCTTTGGCACACTTTTAAAGTTGTTGGCATGCTCAACATAGCCTTTCACCAACATGGACAATCTAATACACAAAAACAATTTTGTAGACTCCTTTTGAATATTAAAATTCTTAGGCATCTTAGGCTGATTGGAAAACTCTTATAAATCAAACAAACCCCATGCTTTCAGCTAAACAAAACCAAGATTTTGATGCAACTGTTCACTTATTCCCAACAAATCAGTTGGTTTCCTTGCACAATAGAAAAATGTTTCAACAGTTAAATGTTCCCTTTGCAATTAGTATTGCTGAAACTGCTCAGCAAAACATGCTTGATTATGGTGATGATGAGCAACTTCAAGTAGAGCTCTTACTTGAAATTGGTGAACAAGTAATGTTAACAACAAATATTTGGGTGGTAGCTGGCCTAGTTAATGGATCATTGGGTTTTTTCAAGTCTATCATATATGCTAAGAGTGCTAAACTACCTCAACCACCTAAATATATTATTGTGCACTTCCCAAACTACATTGGCCCAACGTGGGATCGAGATAACCCAAAATCCATCCCCATTTCCCCAATCACATGGGGCAATCAAACACAACTACCCTTGAAAATTGCTTAGACAATAACAATACACAAATCTCAAGGCTTGACACTAGAGAAAGCTACAATAGATATTGAAACTAAATAAATACAAGGACTAATGTTCATAGCTCCTTCCCGTGTAAAATAAATTATAGGAATACGCATAGATCCGCCTTTCTCTTTTGATAGATACTTCATATTACATTCCAAAAAATATAGTGCACTTTGAATCAAAGAACAGGATCCCCTCCACCAATTGTGTGCATTGCCATCATGATAAAAAAATTCTATTCTTTATGGTAACTATACCACTTCTCCTTTCCCTCTTTATTTCAATGCATATAGAATTCCCACCATTTCTAATTTTGCTTCCTTGTTGTTCCCTCCATAGTGCAGTTGCAATCACTGTCACCAAGCTAGTTAGAGTTTTGCTTCTATGGTGATTACTAAGAGAAGTTGTTGTTCAATTCTTTCATTATGCTTATCCTCTCCTCCAATGACAAACCTGAATTCCTTCCTCTTATTTGGTTGACCATATAACATTTATATTTAATTTTGCTTTGAATACCTTCCTCTTCTTTGGTCAATGATGTTGATGCTAGTGCTCTCGCCTTTGAACCATTTGTGTATAACTATATTATATTGTAACCATTTTAGATTGAAAACATTTTCAGCTATAATTACAAATCTTGACAATGCTTAATAGCTTCACGATCACAAGTTTTGCATGGTGTACGAGCTACAACTACATTCCATTTATATACAAGGTAAGGTTATATCTTCTTTATTCCATCTATTATTTCACAATAGCATCTCAAATTCTTTGTCACAAATGATACAACTATATATACTTTTAAAAATGTATAGCATTGATTTCAACTAAACAAAATTATTAGGTACCAAAACAAAATTATATGGGAGTTATAATTGTAAACGTATTGCATCCTGCTTTGTGCACAATGTATGTTTGCATCTTGTTTATGTGATCTCTTCTATTGCAGATGCATTACATATTATTTATTATAAATTATAGAACTATTTATATTTCCTAATTTAGATATTGTCTACCAATGACACATGTTCACCACACTAAACTTCACATTTTCCTTGTGTTTAACTATATCTAATTGAAACCATTTTAGATTGAAAATGTTCTTAGTTGTAACTACACATCTCCACAATGCTAAATAGTTTTGCGATCACATGTTTGGCATGGTGTACGAGCTACAACTACATTTTATTTATACACAAGGTAAGGCTATACATTTCCTTTATTCCATCTCTTATTTCACAACTGCATGTCAAATTCTTTGTCATAAATGATACAACTATATATACTTTTCAAAATGTATAATACTGATTTCAACTGAAGAAAATTCTCAGGTGCCAAAACATTGGTTTCACCATTGATCAAAGTGGTGGACAATGTATGTTCTTACTCGAGGGTTTGGTGATAGCCCATGAGGCTCCATGACCCAATATGGTAGAGTGGAGAGCAAGCCTTCTTTTTTTCTGTTCATATTGCATCCCATTGTCTGCACAAGGTATGCCTACATCTTATTTATTTAATCTCTTTTGTTGCACATGCATTGCATATTATTTGTTATAAATTATAGAACTCTTTATATTTCCTAATTTAGATATTGTCTACCAATGACACATGTTCATCGCACTAAATTTCACACTTTCCTTTGATTTTTGTCGAAGATACTCAAGACAAACAATACTATTTCACATAAGATAGTAATGTCTTAGTCAGTGATATTTCATCTCAGCTTATTTTCATGAGTTTTGTGGATCTTTTCACAACATTAAATCTTCTATGAAGTCATCCTTGCCGCAAGGCTTTCACCCAGGCTCTATCAACTACTCTTATTTTTGGTTTTGAGGAGTCTGAACATTGATAATGGTTTCTATTTCTATTATGATCCTGAAATTGTTAAGTTTTGAAATCGCATAATGGGGATTTTGAGGAAGTAATGTGTTATAAATGACCTTTGAGAATAATCACAATGACTGCAAAATTGGTCAGAATGGTGAAATAAACAATTGTATGCGACATTAATCTCTCAAGATATATTTTGATTGTAAATAAAGGTAGATTTAGAAATAAAATAAAAATATATAGTTTAAAAATTTTGTATCAATCTACTTTTTAATTAACATCAGCAGAATTCTATGAATGCAATTATCTCTTTTTTGTTATGGTTGTGCATGACTTATGTAAATACACTTATTTGACATTTGTGTGTCCCATTCCAAATCAATTATATTCTAAGCTTTTACATAATTGTATTATCCTTTTGAGATAATGTATATCTATCTCAACTTTATCTATGCCCTATTTTCTTAGCATAAAGGTATCATAAAAGGGTTATCAATGATTCCATGAGCATTTTTAGATGCGGTCACTTGATCTCTCTTAGGTGTTACTATGGCTAGATATTACATACCTTCTTGTGCTTGGATGTAGAGTGTCTTCCATTAGCTTATAGTCTTTTTTCTTGCAAAACAACCAACCAAGAACATACATTGTCCATTGTTGCAACCAATGGTGGCATCAATGTTCCATATAATACTTAAAATATAGCTTACCATTCCAAGAATGTCCCAACAAAATAAACATAGGGATCAATATGTATCAATGAATTTTGCATCTACTATGACATACATACATATATGCACTTAGGGGAAATACATTGTCCATCACTACAAACAATGGTGGCATCAATGTTCCATATAACACTCAAAATATAGCTTATCATTCCAAGAATGTGCCAGTATGTATCAATGTTGTTTGCATCTGCTATAACATATATCCAAATATGCATATAGGGGAAATAAAATGAAACACAACAAAACAATGCATTGTTCATCATTGCGATCAATGGTGACATCAATGTTCCATATAACACTTAAAATACATCATGTCATTCCCTACGTGCAAATATGTATGTATCCTATGCTTAATTCCTTCTATGTGTGTACACATCCCTACCATTTTAACTTCCCCTCCACCTATCGACTCATTGTTACATGTCACTACATGCAACTGCTAGTTATATTTGTCCTTTCCCCAATGAGAAAATATTTTAGTGACAACATCATTGACAGCAATGGCATTTTGATTTGGTGGCACCTACCTAGCCACGTAGACATCAACGAGGAATATGTGGCCTTCAACCATGTTGGGCTCAAATGTCAAACACTAAGCCTTTGACTGCTTAGGTGGATGTTTATGTTGGCCCCTCTTAACCCACTCTTCTCCTCCTTTCCTTAACCCAAGCGTGTTCTCAGCTACGATTTTAGTTTTCATTTTTGTTGGACATTCCCCGTGATCAATCAAAATCCCACCTAATATTTGGTCAATTCAAAACCCAGTTAAATTTTATTCCCACACAGTATTTGGAATTAGGTAGGGATAGTTGTGTTGTTTGAGAGTATTTATGCAGAGACTCACAGATGTTCAATCCCATCAGAAACAAAGATGATTGAAAGAGCCTCAAAATATTTTCTTCATGGATTGCAAAAGCCCTTTGTATGATTATATGGGCTTCAACTAGATAGAGGACTAGCTTCTCTCTATCCCTCATCCATGCCGCATCTAGATCACCACAACAGTAAACACGAAAAAGGTGAAGAGGGCCTCCTCCAAATCCATTTCTTGTTTTCACATTTTATCATAAGAGAAAAGGTAATGGTTGAACAAAATTCATCAAGTTAATTGCTCTTCTCGACTGCCATAGATTGTTTCTTAGAGTAAAACTAGAGCAGCTGCTGCAGAATGGTTGAGTCAGGATCAGATTCAAAAAGATGCTTGTGATGGAGTCCAAACAAGCAAGGGCAATAATGCTAATAGTAAATTCGTTGGACTCTTCAAAGGATTCCAGAAAAACATATCAAATTTAGCTTTTCTCTTATGTAATGGTTTTGGCCAAGATAGACTAATCTGTTAACAAAATATATGGTTTTTGTTCAATGGAAATATGCCTAAGTTTATTTTGCTATCAAGTGACATATTTCCTTTTTAAATTTCTATAATTTTTGTAGAATATTATTTAAATCAATTGTTTTCAATAAAAAAATAACCTTCCATATTTCTTAGGCATTTTTTTAGCAGACTAGTTTCTTACTTTAGGAAATATAATCATTTTATATAAATTTAAATTAAATGTAAATAAATTTATAATTTTGGTGTAGACCACTTCATAAAGAAATAAAATAATTCTTACATAAATAAAATTAAATGTAAATACATTTATAATAAAATTTTGCACACATTATTTCTTATTTTATGAAATAAAGTTATTCTTACATGAATATCAAATAATTTTTATAAAATTTATAATTATGTTTTAGGAGGAACATTTTTGTTTTAGAAAATAAAACCACTCTTATATAAATTTAAATTAAATCTAAATAAATTTACAATAAATTATACAAACATTTTTTTAACTAATAAATTAAATTTATATAAATTTGTTTGTGATTAGGAGGTATTATATTATAGATTAGTTATTTAATACAATGACTAGTTATTTCGATTAAAATTATAATTTTGTGGCATACAATTAAATAGTTATCTTCCTGTTTTGGTTTAGTTTCTCAAATGTAATCAAACACAAGTGTTCAAGTTATGAAGAATGTTGATAAATTGCCAAAAGATGTACAAATGAAGAAGAAACCTATATTATATAAAAATATGATCTAATAGGTGCCAAAATTTTAATACCCCATTATGTAAAGTCAATAATAATTAAAATGGTTACAATATTCCCCTTCAAAGTAGACCTACTAAATTACTTGTAATGACCCCAATTATTTTTAGCTAGGAAAGACGCCTTCTTCCACTCACTTACAATGGTCATAATATATTTCATCAAATAAATATTAATATATTCCTCCATAAAACTAATGTTTTAACTCCTCATTGATTTCCTTTCATAAAATTTGTCATAATGCTACGTAACTCCTTCACATTTCTCTGTCTTATAAATGAATATTCAATAAAAGAATAAGAAATATAACTAAATACATTGTAATATGATTGAGACATATCAAACTATACTGATTTTTTATCAATTAAAGTTTATCTATATGTGTACATTAGAAAATCATGATAATATATGTGATCATAATATTATAATGTAAATAATCTAGCATGTGAGAATCCACTTGTAACTGTGATAAAATTACCATCATGAGCTCTTTGATGATATGAACACTATAAGGAGTAGGAATTGAAACTTCATCTTAAATCAAAATATTTCCATCTTATCATTTGTTACTTGTGAAGGGCGGTCATTATTTTTAACCATTACAACATTGTCTAGAATAAGAAAATTTCAGAATAACCATCAAATAAGCATGTCTTATGTAAGTTACCTTTAGATAAGACATCATCATTATATTTAATAAAATCATAAAATGAATCATAAATCCTAGATGTATCTATATAATTTAGTGCTAGGGCACTAGATGTATGTAGTTTTTTTCACAAATATTATAGGCATTAGAAACATGAGCTATATTATCATTACATAATAGAGAATTAATATCATCATGGAGGAAAGTAATATCAAGTGACGGAGAAAACATGTAATTGACGTGACATAAAAAAACTACATCATCATCATTATGTAGTTGTTATCATCATTATATTTAATAAAATCATAAAATGAATCATAAATCCTAGATGTATCCATATAATTTAGTGTTAAGGCACTAGATGTAATGTATATAATTTTTTTATCACAAATAATATGTGCATAAAAAACATGAGCTATATTATCATAGCATAATAAAGAATAAATAGCATCATGGAGGAAAGTAATATCAAGTGATGGAGAAAACATGCAATTCACATGACAAATAAGAAATAATCATATATGTCATAATTAGTCATATTATGAAATGAGGGAAATGTGATCAAATCCAAATCATCATTAGAAGTCATGGAAATGATATGATCATCATTAAGCTCACAAAAATCATAATTGAGAATTAGAATTAATACAAAAATAATAAACAAAGGAACTGAGTACATCTATAATGGATGTTAAAGTAATGACAAAATCAACAAAAGATGAAAATATCACTTATCCAAAAAATTAACACCTCTGGATAATACACCACCAAAACTTGATAAGACTTGATATCATCAAGTACTAAAAATATCAAATGTTTAAAAAGCATAAGAACATAAAATGTCCTTGAGACATGCACGGATAAAAGCCAAAGGAAAGATTTTATGAGAATCCATGGTGATGAATATAGAAATTAATAAAAAATAATAAAGAAAGGTCATAATAGATCAAAAACATAGGTAAAGAGAAAGCTTAAGCAATGAGGATACAAATAAATTATAAATAAGAAAATAAATAAATATAGTCAAAATATCAAATTCAAAATAGAAAAGTGTGAAATAATAGAAATTAAGGTTAAAACCTAAGTGGTTTAGGCTTTGAAATGTGGTGAGCATCTAGGGGACAACCAATAGGGGAGATACTAATTGCATAATGATGAATGAAATATAAAAAATGATGAAAAAAAATATAAAACTCTAAATAGATAACATATAATCTTAAAGGATAAGAAAGGAAGTTATAGACTTCCCAATTTATGTAGAGGAAAATAGCATTATCTCTACAAAAAAAAATAGAGGGGAATAGATTATGTTTGATATAACCATATTATAGATATTTTAATAGTTGAGTAATGATAATTGGTAGATGTGAGATTATCAAGATAGTAATTAAACACGTGTTAAATTTATGTGGTAGGTGATTAAGGTTTATTTTACCTTAAAATGAGCTTTTCCTAATATGATGAGATGGTAGAAGGATAAAAAAAGATATGGTACTAGTTTAGTGATCTAATGTATGATACAATCAAATCTTAAGTAGCTAACTCTTAGGGATAAAATCACATTAGTGATTGTGTCTTATAAATCTCCTATCATGAACTATATGTGTGTACTCTTGTCTAGAGCATTAGTTGTTCTTTATTAATATAAATAATTTTCACTTGGTAATATCAAAAGTAAGGGAATAATTTGGTGCTAAAGAGCACTATGGAGATTTATATACAAGTATTGAAGTAGTAGACATCCTTTATCCCTAGGCAAGCCCTATCACTAAATTGAAAAAAAAAAATAGTAAAAATTGGTTAGAAATTAATATTTTAATGTGTTAATATTAGTGAATATTAATGATATTTATCATGGACTACAAGTTTATTAATTCAATCCAATGTATGGTTATATTAGGGAGTATGCTTTGAATGTGTGCCATGATTTTTATGATGTTAATTAACATAGATAAATTAATATTTTCCTAATGTATGATGATGGATGAATAGTGTTCCTACAAAAAGGAAGAAAATTTATTCTCTTACTATTTTTTACTCAATTATAGATTATGTTTTTATGATGATGGATAGCAATGAAATCCTAAGAATGTTAGTCTTCAAATGAATAAATCTAAAATTTAAATTTAGAGAATGATATTTCACCAATAATCCTATCTAGATGTGATTTTTTAGGGTTATTAAAATAGTGAGTATTTGATGAACAAAGTTTTGAATGGGGAAAAGTGACATATCTAAGTGATGGATAAAGTTAAATCAATAACAAAATAGTAAAATCATGTGCTGAAACCATGCATCCAATACATCAACCCAAAGTGGTGTAAAGCTAGAATGGAAAATTATAGGGTATACATTTTCTTATAGTAGTTATAGTGGAGAAAAGTGCATACTTCATTATTTTTCCCTTTTCATTTATATTGAACTTTGGTCTTTTATAAATACATTGTGTATGTACTCAATTTTTTTTTTTCAAGATGTTCTTAATTCTAAACATATTCTATTATTATTAATATATCATTGTAGAAAAAATCTAGTCTATTTTTTTTACTTTCTAACAATCTATAATAGATAACATGTGTAGATCTATCTCACGATGAAAACTTCCCATACAACCTAATCATCTTAATTGAAATTTAATTTCCAACTTTTTTTCAACCAACCACTTATGGATAATTCCATAATTATCATTCACCTTACATGCCAATATGTAAGATGTTAGTATATGATCTTTGTTTTAGATTAATAAAATCCTACAATTATACAAGTTTGGATTTTTATAAATATTTCACCAAGTTTCACCCTTAATGTGGTGATGATATGATTGATTTTTTAAAATATAATAAAATACATATTTTGTGAAATTTCTAAGGAAGTTTGGAGTTTTAGAGGTTTTAGCAATGTGGAGAAGTTTGGGGAAAAGCATTAGTTCTAAAAATTACCACATACCAATTGTATCACTCCTTGATAACACATAAGATTATGAAGGAATAACAACCTTTAAGATTAGAATTGCAATGTTTAGAAGTAACTTAGACTAAATCCACAATCTTAACTTCTATTTTTTTGACCTTTTGCTTCATTCTAACTTTATTTCAGTTTTGTTTTTCCACTCTATCCAAAAAAGGAACTCTATAATATTTAGAATTTATGCTATATGTTTCATCATTTTCATTCCATTTTTGTTGCTTCTTAACTTTTGTTTTTGATAAAGGGTAAAACGGGTTTTTCAGGGACCCAAAACCACAAAATTTACAGGATAGAAGAAAGGAAAGAAAATTCCAACAAAAACAACTGACTACACAAAAGATAAGAACCAAAAAAAGAAGCAACCAACCGCAAAAGACCAGGAAGGTCAAGCAGTAAAAGCCAACTGAAAAGCCAACAAAAAACTGGCTGCAATTAACCTAGCATCTTTAGAACAAACTTTGTCTCAGCCTCCAAGTTCTGCATATCATGAACCCCCTTCTTAAAATTTTGAATCATATGCGGAGTGGGGGGAGCCTTCCTCTTCAAGTTGGCCCTAGTTCTCTTTGAAATTCCAGCATCCACCTCCTGGTTTCTTTCATTGGTATCCTCCAGATCAACTACCAGAGACCCCTGTTGGGCTTTGTCCAATTTCTCGGTCATGGCATTGATAATGATGGCATTGTGTCTTGCCATGTGATTGTTTTTCTCGAAAATAGTTTTAATAGTATTTTTCATTTTCTCCACCTCAATTTCAACATTTTTGTTCTTGCCCACTTGGTACTAAGTATCTTTGTTGGGACCATAATCTCTTTGTTCCACCTCTTTCTTTTCAATAGCCGCAACCTTGGCACCCAACTCTTCCAATTTAATTTAGTCATTATAATTTTTTAGTTGTGTTTGGATTTTATTACTACTTTAATTATATTTCATGTAGGTTCATTTGTTCAAGCCTCAAATCTTACAAACTACTAACTTTTGGTCTTGTAAGATCATTTGTCAAAATTTTCTTCCCTAACATTAATTACACATTTAATTTGTGTTAAGGGCAATCAAAATTTATTTTCATATTATTTTTTGTGCTAGTGATTTATTTATTTTTGTATAATCTCCTCTCATGTGCCCTAGGGTGATCTTGAAGACCAAAAATAAATTTTACTTATTTTCTTATTTATTTCTTATTTTTGTGAGTAAGTCACATATGCTCTTCCTTCATGTATTATACTTATAATTGATGATAAAAATTGGTCCCTTCATTTGTGCAACTTAAGAAATTTTCGTATGCTATTTCCTAACACTTATGAGTGACCTTGGAAACTAGAAAAAAGTGCTCATTTTTTTCCTTTTTCTTAGGAGCCTATTGACCTTGGAAGTGACAACAATAATAAATCTAAACCCCATGATTTATCAAGGTATATAATTTCTAAGGATGAGTTGTCATTTTGGTTCAAAATGGTATTCAAATTATAGTTTTCTAAGTGAAGGAGGAGAGGGGTTACCTTGTCAAACTAAGATATTAGATAGAACATGTGTTACATGGACTTGGGCCTCATGTACTTTTGGATATATAAATGACATTAGAAATCCTTGTCTAGAAACATATTGTAGGAAATGTTTTTGTATTTTGTCACTTGCTATGCATACTAGTAAGTGGTTAGCCTCATGATGTTATGCACACCATAATTTTGGAAATAGAATAGTAGGATATGATTTGACTCTCTATAGTAGGATCCTCCATAATTAATGATTGAATATATTGAGTTGATATATTTACAACCAAATCAAGCATAATTATGGGATCACAAGCCAAATAATTCCACTTGACTAGTATAGTTTTTTGTCAAGTATTTTCCTTACCCCATCCACTTATGCAAAACCTATAAGAAAACAAAATAAAAAAGTGAAACTTAGCCCAATAAAATAAGATTCATGGACCTCTTCTTCGATGAGTTATTAACCAATGAAAAACCTATTTGGAAGTAATGGTGATGATAGCCTCGTGGATATAGATGAATACGATGATGGTGATGATAACCTCATGGATATATATGAATATCATGATGATGGTAAACTTACAGATTGATATAAATATCCAAAAATCCACAAAATATTTCTTAATAGTAGACAAGGTTGTGCCTAACTAGATCACTTCTTACGTCATTCCCAATTTTCATTTAGGAATAAGCAATAGATATAGCATTTACCCATAGAAAACACATGTACTTAAATTTTTTCATATGTGTTGCACTCCCTAATGTGGTTAAAATTTTCCTTAAAGCCATTCAATGATAATACATATTTTATTTTCTTGCAGTTCATGTGGGATCTTGGGTATCTAGCTAGTGATGCAACATGTAAAACTCTTAAATCCTCTCTTCCATTTTAGAATTAGTGATTAAGAAGATTCTATTTTTATCTAAGGTGTTTGGGTGTAATTTAGATTTGGAGCGCTTTTATGCATTTTCCTTATTTATCTTATATATTTTACCCCTCACATTTTTGTATGGATCAAGATTTATATAGGTTGATGAGTTAGGATATATACTGGTTGATAGATTTTTTATGGATAAGGATTTGGGTGGTTTAATGAAATAATATTTTTATGGTTTGATGGAATAGGATGTATATAGATTGATGGGTTAGAATGTACATGATTTGATAGATTAGGATTATTTTTTCTTAGCACTTGATTTGAAATGTTCCATTTAATTAAGTGTTGAAGTTTATAATTTGGGGGAAGCTTAGTTCCTATGCTTATGAAGTACATAACCAAAGTGTGTCTATGGAATTCTTGAAAAGTCTTCCCTACATGGTAAATATAGTAAGGATTATATCTATGTTGTAATGCATAGACTAAGTAAATATGCATGGTCATTTTTTATTCCTATAGAATTCAATGCACAACAAGTGAAAAAATTATTTATTAGAGATGTGTTCAGGGTACATGGTTTACTTAAAATAATTATTATAAGTGATAATGATAGTATTTACCTCACTCCCTAGATTAAGGAGGGTTGAAGAATACTTAAGAAACTAAGACACATGTCAACACATAGCCTAGGTCAAATGGTTACACCTTGGAAAATGTTGTTACAAGACTTCCCATCATATGCCCCTTAGAATGTCTTCATTTATGATATTATACAAGCTTATGATACTTCATCTTTCATTAATTTAGTGTTCATAGGTAGTAGAATGTCACTCATATGCATATTAAATGTCATCATTGATATAAGGATGATGAAAACAAGAGATAGAGTCATCACAATCTATTGGTTTCATTAGATCATGAGCCTACCTACAAAGGATGCATATTAGGAAGTATAAAAAAATCAATGATCTTAATTTGTATTGTTTGTGAGTAAGAAAATTCAAGGAGGCCAAACTTGTAATATTTCATATTTAATTTTTTTATTATACCAAAAAAATCATTCTCATTTTTCCTATGGGCTAAGTGGAAATTACTAGGGAAATATTTGTAGTTCTTGACCTTTCAAATTAGTAATTATTTCTCAAAACCTATGAAATAGGTCAAGTAAATAATAAAATTATTAATTAAGAGTATTTTTAAAAATGGGATATGTAAATTCATAAAGAAGGCATAATGAAACCATTGTGGAATGCATCATCTACAATATGATAGATTATAAGATACACAAATATGAATGAGTTAGAGAGCATTATGAAAAAAACTATGAGAGGAAATCAATGAGTAGTTAAAACATTAGTTTTATGGAGGAACATAATAATATTTATTTTATGAAATATATTATGACCATTGTAAGTGAGTGTAAGAGGGCATCTTTACTAGCTAAAAATAATTGGGGTCATTACAAGTAATTTAGTAGGACTACTTTGAAGGGGAATATTGTAACCATGTTGATTATTATTGACTTGATATAATGGGGTGTTAGAATTTTGACACCTATTAGATCATATTTCTATTAAATATAGGTTTCTTATTTATTTGTGCATTTTTTGTCAATTTATCAACTTTCTTCGTAACTTGAACACTTGTGTTTGATTACATTTGATAAACTAAAACAAAAAAACTATTTAAATGAATGCCACAAAATTATAATTTTAATCCAAATAACTAGTCATTGTATTAAATAACTAATTATAATACCTCCTAATCACAAACAAATTTATATAAATTTTTAATTTATTAGTTAAAAAAATGTTTGTATAATTTACTATAAATTCATTTAGATTTAATTTAAATTTATATAAGAATGGTTTTATTTTCTAAAAGAAAAATGTTCCTCCCAAAACAGTATTATAAATTTAAATAAATTTATTTGATATTTATGTAAGAATAATTTTATTTCCTAAAATAAAAAAATGTGCTCAAAATTTTATTATAAATTTATTTACATTTAATTTTATCTATGTAAGAATGATTTTATATCTTTATGAAATGGTCTGCACCAAAATTAAAAATTTAATTACATTTAATTTAAATTTATATAAAATGATTTTATTTCCTAAAGTAAGAAAATAGTCTGCCAAAAAAAGCCTAAGAAATATGGAAGATTATTTGCTTATTCAAAACAATTGATTTAAATAATATTCTGCAAAAATTATTGAAATTTAAAAAGGAAATATGTCACTTGATAGCAAAATAAACTTAGGCATATTTCCACCGAACAAAAGCCGTATTTTTTTGTTAACAGATTAGTCTATCTTGGCCAAAACCATCACATAAGAGAAGAGCTAAATTTCATATGTTTTTTCTGGAATCCTTTGAAGAGTCCTCTAGGTAGGACGAAAACCTCTGCTAAGTCGCACTCTAGGTAGGACGAAAACCTCTGCTAAGTCAGGCCACGGACATACATGAGACAAGTGGCTTGGACATTTCCGATTACATATTTTTCGGGCTTTTGTCCTTCTCTTAGACTTTATTAACAAATATTCAAAATTTACCACCGCACATAAAACAAGTTGCAGGTGGATTGTGTTTGGACTTTTCGACCATCAAATATGCAGCCGTATCCATTTGCACTACTCCTTTTCAACTTTATTTATGGACAAAAGAAATTAAAGCTCTCAAAATTAGTGATCCTACTTACGTTTTTATAGAAAAAACAAACTTATAAAATATAAATCATCATAAATGTTGGATATATGTGGACAATTTTTTTTTGGAAAAAACTCCAATCTAAAGAGATTCGTATTTGTATTATTCTATATAATATAGTACAATAATGCTATCCATTTATCTTTTTGATTGTTTACCAGTAATTGCAAAAGCATTATACAATCTAATATCGCATGCTTTCAATATATAGAAAAGTAAAAAAATAAAAAAATAAAAATCAAGTGATATTCAAAAACCATGAGCCATGTTAAAATCCAATGCACCTATGGTCATAGTCTCAGATTAGTATGTAACTCCTCTTACATATCTTACATGCTTCTTAAATGTCATAGATTATGTCATAGTGGTCAAATTTATTAAAAGTTTGTCTTAAAGTTTGTCAAATGTCATAGAAAGATGAAAGATGTCCCTGTCGAGTTTGCGATCTATTACTTCAAATCACCAGTTGGTATGGTGAATTCGTGTATTTTGGATAACGTCTTTGTTGAAGCAATATTAGAAATGTAACTGTCAGTATTGGATGAATATGATTTGTTGTGTTCCGCCAGATCTGAGTTAATTATTGATGCGTTGATATCTGATCGCATCATCTAAAGTGTAGTGCTGGTAACTCATTATATTGATCTGAGTCAGTTGCGTCCTGATTCCCTTAATTCGTGTTTTGCTGTGTCTGTGATTCATATTGAGCAAATAATTTCCAGGTGGTCTATTGATTGAAACAGGTGTTTAATGGTAATTGTGATTTCATTTTGAGTAACCCTCTTATAACAGTTCCTATTATCAACGTCAGCCTTATGTCACAATTTTTTTGTTTTTATTTATTCAGAGTTAGGTCAGCCTTATGTCACAAAAAAATAAAAATGCCAACTCATTTTAGTCTCTCTCAATGTACGAGAATCTTAAAGAGACTATCTCCTGTCATTCCCTTCTAAGGAATATTGGTCTGCACCTCTCACCATTAGGTAAAGACAGACTGTGATGGCTTGAAGGACTCGCAAATAACATAACGTTCACTTAATTTCAGTCACTTTCATGTTAGGATGCTTGACCTCCTCAAACTCCACATAAAAAAGTTTGGAAGATATTTAGTATTATAATTTTAATATTTTAGACATCTTATGGTTGTTCAAAGTTAAATTTATAATGTTTTTTAAACAGTTTTTAGTTATTGATAAAGTCTTGTAATTAATGTAATGATTCAAATTGAGGAATGAGTACATATATTGGAATAAATATTATTGGCAAGAATATAATTAGGGAAGTAAAATTAAATATAATTATTAATATATAAATACACACATATATACATGTAAATTCATATAAAGTGGTTATTGGAAGATTGAAATCAATAATTTATATATAGTGTATACATATACATAGATACATAGGTATATTGTATATGATTAAACAATAATGATACTTGCAGCAATTATTGAGCCTTATAAGAATTTATGATGCTTTAATATAAGTATGATAATAGACTTCTATCTATTTGATCTACGCTAACAATATCATTAGAGTGATAAGAACAGAATTTGGGAAAAGAAAGATAGAAGATATCTTGCACACTAGACTATCAAACATTAGAAAAGAAAAGATGGACTACAAGTCTGCACACCCGACAGTACTTAAGGAAATTACAATATATATTATTCTATCAAAACACAGGATAAGAAAGGAAGGCGTAGTGATTGATAAAGGACAATGGAGTTTTGCAGATTGGTGGTTTTGAGGAATGGGAAGAGCTCCAGCAAATCAAACTCAGGTAAGTATAAATACTTGCATAAATTCAATTCACCCTATATTGCTAAATGTGAAATGGTGTATGTATTATTGATCTCTATATAAAATGATTCAATATGTAAGATTAAAATATGGACTGAATTTTGAAAATCTGATTGTAGTGATAACGGAGTTGAGGGCCTACGAGGAAGGGAAATAACGTTGGGGTCATCCGCTAAGTATGCCACCCATGGTGGATGGCTGAGGCCTGTCAAATGTGGGCCAAGGGGGCTTGTAAGGTTGCCCTTGGGCTTAGAAGGAGTGATTTTTGAGACACCCTATTGTAGATGCACCCTCAACCTCCCAATGTGATGATTGATTAAGCAATAATGATTCTAATGAGGGGAATGGTGATAGGATGCCTCACTAGGCACACCACCCCATATGGAACGGCAAGAGGCCACATAGGGCTAGAGGGGTGTACTACTCTTGGGCCTAAGGTAGAGGGTTTCTTGGGAACCCTATCAAACCATTTTGTTCCAGGAAGAATGAATTAGAAACCTAAAATATTTCAATATATTTATGATATGATATTTGTTTCTTGTTATAAATTTTTACTAACCTATTTACGGGTCTTAAACAAGTAGTTGTATCACTAATATTACTTTCCTTTTTTTCTTTACATATTAAAATGAGGGCATCATATAATATATTTTTTTTTAAAAAGAGAAGGGGTAAAATTTTATTGAATCAAAGAAACATTACAAAGAAGCAAGCAACAACCCATAAAAACCACCAACTGAACCCACAACAAAATTCCCCAAAGGAACCCAACCAAGGAACCAATTACATGTGAAAGTCTTCCATGATTAAATTTTTGAGGAACAAAGAGAGCTTTGAGGATAAAAGTCCCCAGTCATCAATAATCCACCTCTCCAAATGCTCAAAAGCCCATTTCGCTAGAAGATCATCCACCTTATTCCATTCCCTAAGAATATGAAAAAAAGAAAAAAATTCCAAAGAACTAGACAGGTTCACAATTTGCTTGATCACAATAGCCAATTTTCAATTAACACCATCAACCCTCTACATATTTAGCATACAACTACAATCTGTGAGTCTGATTCACAAGTAATCCTCTTCTAGCCCAAGGAACAACCTCTTTCAATAGCATGAAGGATAACAAGAGCCTCCATGAGATCATTAGAATAATGACCTTTATAAATAGAGAAGAAAAATACCACCTCACCATTGTTGCCTCTACCAATACTACCAATTCCAACATGCCCAGGATTCCTCCTAGAAGATCCATCAATATTTATCTACGGAATTCCCTATGGGGGAGGATGCAATCGACCCTCCTAATGAATATTCTTCTTAACCTGTCAAGGGCCACTAATCACAGAGAGACTAGACCCTCTATCCACCAACTACAGATTCCTCACAAAAGGAAATTCACTTGGATCCTGTAGCGTAGAAAATTGGACACTCTTGAGAAAAGAGACAATTTCACGCTTAATTGGACCTACTTTTGAGCACCCCTGCATTATTCATCCTTCAAACTAGCATTTATAGACCCCTAAGACCCATTATTTTTTATCTAGAGGCTCGTTTCACTTGTGAAATCACTTAAATCCTGACAAACAACACTTAATTCATGCATATCCTGAAAACCCACCTTCAAAAACCAATAGTGGGACCCATTCGCCACCTTGGGTGAATGAGTCCCCTCCGGTGGGACCCATTCGCCACCTTGGGCGAATGAGTCCCCTCTGGTAGGACCCATTTGCCAAGGGTGGCGAATGAGTCCCTTTTGAGGGAAATTTCAATTTTGAGAGGGAATTCAATTAATTCAACTTAATTTTTCAGTGGATTTCGGCCTCTTAGGTCTAAATAACAGGAAAATTAGTTGTTGATGCTTATAAATACTTATTTTAATTCATTTTTACATCTCGTAGTCATCTTTACAAAGCAAATTCAAAAGTCAAGTCTTCCACAATAAGTTTCATTAGCCAAACTTGAAGTTTTAGGGCAGTAAACAAGGGTTCTTTACAGATCTTGAAGCTCACTCTTCATTCAAGGTTCAACATTGCAAAGTGTTGATGATGGATGCCTATGGTGAATAACGGAGAAATCTAGGTTTAGGAGATGCAACTAGCCATCAAATCACACCTAAAGACTTGTTTTCAAAGTGATTACATCTTCCATTTTCTCTCTATCTTCAGATTAAGGTTTGCATTTCATTTAAATTCCATTTTCATGTCTTTTTTCTCCATTTTTGATGTGTTGTAGGATTTCTAGGGTTGAATTCTTGCATCATTGAAATCACATTTGCATATCTTGTTCTAGCATAATAGAATAGGGTTTTATCATATTTTAGACTTTCTTAGTCTTTAACACACTTAAGGCTAGGGTTTTATGCATATTTTTATCCATTTAAGGTTTGATTACCCAAATAGGGGTTTGACCAAGGAAAACCCCCCATTAGACAACCAATTTTAAGCTATTTTGTAGGAATTTTCCAAGATCCCAATTTAGGTTTCCCTCAGAAAGTGTTGTGCAAGTGTCAAGGTGCAAAACAAAGATTTGAATTTGCAGAAATTTGAAAGTGGAATGATTTGCCATGGATGGAGAATGAGTCCCTCCTGAGGTGACTTTTTGAGTCAGATGCAGATCCTGATACCCAGTGAGCAGAAACTAGTTTCTGGGCAAAAAACCCTGTCCTGGGATTGATTCACCTAGAGTGGCGAATGAGTCCTAGTCAACATAAAATTCAGATTTTTGAGATTTCCAGAGTGTTTTCCAGTCATCTTCAGCTCTACAGGTGCACACATTCTAAAAAATAGTTTTTGTTTAGTTTTATTTTCATTTGTATTCATATTTTTAAGCTTCCTTGCATATCCAATTATTTTCAAACATTGCATATTTTATAGGTTTTGCATCAATACTCAATCAATTTCATCATTTAGTTACATATACATTATTGCATTTAGTCACATTCACATCATACAATCCTCTATCTGAGTGAACCATCACAATTTTGGTGGCCTATCTCTCTCCTTTTAGGTGAAAAATCCTAAGAGTGCAAGAGAAGTCTATAGAAACAACAAAATTGTTGGTTCAGATCCATAGTAACCAACAAGTTTCATTTAGCTAAAATAGTCTCCTAGATCTTGTTGAAGATCTTCCTCCATAAAGATCCCCTACCTGCTTCACATCTTGGAAAATCCTTCTATTTCTCTCAAGCCAAAGGTGCCAAACAATAAAGGTAGGACCAATAGCCCAAGCAATCTAAAGAAAAGTAGTCTTAGTAGTGGGTCTCCCCAGACTTTCCCAAAACTTTAACAAAGAAGAGACATGAACACAGGGATGACCCCAAACCCCCCACCAAAGATGCCAAATCCACCTAGAGTAAGGGCACTCAAAGAAGAGGTGTGAAGTCCACTCTTCATTATTATTACACAAAACACAAGTGGAAGGACCCTAGAAGCCTCTTCTCCATAGATTTTCCCAAGTAAGACATCTATTCTGAACAACCAACCATAAGAAGAAGTTACACTTAGGCCAAGAGAATCTATTCCAAACCTGCTTCCACCAAGGGACTTCAACCCTCCCAAATAAATATCTATCCAACTTCATATACCCAAAGGCAATAGAGAATCTACCCTTTGGATTAGGACCCCAAGCCAAAATATCCTTGTCTTTAAGAGATCTACACATTCCAACAACCAAAATTCTAGCAAGCTCTTGCCTCTCCTCCTCCGTACCTATTGGAGGCCACTCTTGGGGATCCTTCCACCGACACACATCCACCTGACCCAAGGCCTAAACAATTTTGAATTCTTCCACCTTATACCAACTAGCTTCCATCAAAATATCATAGAGAGGCTACAAACGAGGAAACATAGATAAAATATGGGATGACCATCCCAAGAATCATACTAAAAGAGAGCTTCTAAGCCCTTATTGTAAATCCAAAAAAGACCCTCCTTTACCAGCTTAGCCCCTCTTTTGAGGGTATCCCAAATCATAGACCCTTTCCCCTAGAGACAATAATGAGTAACATCATAAGAGTTCACCCCATGGAGGTACTTATGATTAAGAATTCTAGCCCAATCTTGATCCTGGTAGGTGCACCATCACCAGTACAAATTAGTAACTAAAGTCTGGCCCATCAAACTAGCAAACTTGAGACCAATAGCTCCCTCCTGCTTTGTCCTAAAAATATATTGCCACTTCACTAAACTCCACTTTGAATTGAGAAGATTACCTTCCCAATGGAATTGATGAGTGAGGGCATCAAACTCCCTAAAATAATTGGTAGGAGCAACCTACAAAAAATACTGGTAAATAGGAAGAGATTGGACCACTTATTTGACCAGGACCACACAACCTATCGTACAGAGCCACCTATGAGTCTAATGACTAACCCTCTTACGGAATTTATCCAAGACATCCTACCAAAAATCTTTTAGTTGAGGACCATAGTAAGGGGAATCCCCAAATAGACTAGAGGAAGAGTGTTGATTTGAAATCTGATCCTAGCTTGAATAAGCCGAGGAGTATTGAAAAATAAAATAAATGACTTGTTATCATTAATCTTTTGACTAGAAGCAGCCAAATAAGTATCCAAATCCTTCCTTGAATTCACTACTTCATTAATTCTAGCTATGCCCATTAAAGTAGTATCATCTACAAGTTGGAGGTGAGAAAGAGGCAGTAAATTGTTACCCCAATGCCACTCCTGAATCAACCCATGATTAACACAGGACTTGATAAACCTCCCCAGCCCCTCAGCCATAATGATGAACAAATAAGGGGACAGAGGATCTCCTTGCCGAAGACCCCTAGTAGCACCAAATAATTCAAAAGGCTCCCCTTTGATAAGCATCAAGAAGGAAGTAGAAGTAACACAACTCATGATCCAATCTACCCAATCTCTGTCAAATCCAAAGGCTAAGAAAAATTTCTACAAGAAATCCCATTTGACTCTATCATAGGCTTTTTCCATATCAAGTTCAATGAACATAGCTTTTTTCCTTAGAGACTACAATGGAATGAATAGCCTCGATAGTAATAACAAACCCATCCATAATTTTTCTTCCTACCACAAATTCCCCCCTGCTCATTGGAAATCAAAGAATTCAGCCAAGGCTTAATCCTTTCTGTAATTACTTTAGTAATGATTTTATAAACCACATTGCAAAGAGCAATGGGATGAAACTGATCCATGGAGACAGCACCATCCTTCATATAATATTATCTTGTAAATATTTTCTATTTTTTTCTTGCAAGGACCTAATCAAGTTATAGATATTCCCTAAACCAAATTGATTATTTGAAATTGATAAATTAGGGCAGATTTAGGGGTTCTCCAAATTTGGGGACATTACACTATCTCTATCCCTCTATCTCCCCCTCTCCTCCTCTTTGTCCCTCTCTATTTATATCACTATCTATCTATCTATCTATCTATCCATCTCTCATTATCTCTTCCTCTCATCTCCTATCTCTCTCTATATATCTCCATCTATCTCTATATCTCTATCTCTCCCTTTTCCTCTCCCTCTCTCTCCCTCTCCCCCTCTATGTATCTCTATCTCTCTATCCTTGCCTCTCTATCTCTTTATCTCTATTTGTTTCTTTCTATCTTTTTCTCTCCTCCCTTTATTTATCCTTCTCTCTATATCTATCTTTATATCTCCCTCTCTCTCTCTCCATCTATTTATAGCTTTGTTACACCCCAATTGTGTAATTACTATTTACTATTACTATGTAGAGTAAAATGTGAATATAATGTGAATTCAGTGGATGAATAAATTGTACTTGTACTTTGTTATCACTGCTTTGTGAATGAATGTCATCTCATTTAATGTTATATGAAGGAATGCATTTATGTGATTGGATGAATATTGTGTTAATATTTTAACTTTGGGGGTGTTTTATGTATATTGCATATTTTGTGAACAGTTGGCTGTCATATGCAAGTGTTAGTGGTTGGAGGTATATGTTCAATTCCTCTAGGAAGAGGAGAAGTATCACTCATGAGAAGGTCTTGGTCGGTTAACCAGTATCATAACCTATATGAGCTTACACACACCATAGTAGAATAGTTGAGTTAGGTTATTAAGTGGGAAGTGGGTAAGTCATCTCTAGTCAATATGTCTACATTAGTAAGAGTCTTGTTTACTTTTGAGTGCATTATTGGGTGATGTTTATCTGTTTGAGCTTGATAGTTCTTTCCTTATTACTATGCTTGTATTGATATGTGGAACATATGAGGAATATGTATACACACACACATGCATGTCAGTGATAGACTATATGCACGAAGGAACGTACATGAGGGTACATAGGTAGACGTATCTATGCACACTCATGCTTGAGTTGCTTATGTGCATGGAACTATCTGATGGATCTCACAGCATGTACATATATATGTCTATATAGATATATCGCTCATAGGATCTTAACAATACCATAGTAATTGTATCTAATTTTGGTGTAGGAATTGAATGTGTATATAATATATATATATATGTATTCATATGTATATATGTGTCCATATACGTGTACGGTGGCAAATGGACATGCCCATACGAATGTATCAATATGTATATATATATATATATGTGTGTGTGTGTGTATCTATATATATGTGTATATGTGTATGTATATGTATACACAACTAATATATTAATATAACAATGTGATTGCTATCTTGATCTATTCATTTTTATATTGATTATATATACATGTTTTATTGACATATGATAGATATGAATATATACTAACATGTACATATATATGTACATATATATGTGTCTATGTATGTATGTATATATATACCTATGTGTGTCAATATATATATGTGTGTGTGTGTGCGTGTGTAAGTATATATACGTATATGTTATATATATGTTTAAATGATATTTGCTTTGTGATCGACTATCTTAAGAAATGATTATTAGTTGATTTATAATTAAATCAAAGGCCAACTATGAGATAGTAATGACTATATTCTTAGATCCGCATTTTACTCTTGTTATCTGTGAAAGGAGAGTTTATAATCTGAAAACTTTGAGCAGTCATTAAGTCGATGAATGAAGATAGAATAAGTCGATGCCTCTCCATGGACTTAGTAAACTCTTTATACCATGTTTTTAAGTATCGACCAACATCTGTAAAGGCGTGTAAACCTGTCAATGACTTTGTCAAATTGATTTAATATATGAATTGACTCACACTATGACTTAGTCAATATAAGTCTGGTGTTGCAAATCTGATGTTGATTGTTTTAGATACATGAAGGATATCATATCATCTTTGAGAATGTATAATGAGGTTTTGGCTTAACCTTTGAATCCTTATTCCTATAGATGTCCATTTTGAGATGCAAAGTGAATTCTATCATGTGGGATTTGAATTGGTCTCTAATTGCTATCATTTATCTAAGTCGATCTATAGCTATTTAAGCTAATTATATGCTTACAAGTTTTCCATCTTTTAGCTAAGATAGATGTTTTGTTGTGCATCCTTGTTTCTATCAAAACTCATGCCTGAGTTGTAGGCCAAGTAGTTACTAGATTGTTGTATAAATAGAGGAGTAAGTTCATTTGTTTGGACACATTCTTCTATGCATTATTCCTTGTGCAAATCTCTACATTTTATCTACATTTCTATCTGTAATATTTTGCCAAGAACAGTGAGTGAGAACCTTGAGTATTAGAGAGAGTTTACTATTATTATTGAGAGAAGTATTTTCCAACCTGTGAGATAGTGGTTATTGAGTCTTTTTT
>VDFB02001264.1:0-17884 GCA_007258455.2 Sequoia sempervirens
TTTGCTTCCCGGGAGTTGAAGATAAATCCCAAAATAAATAAATAAATAAATTTATTTAATTTATTGCATTTGATTTTTGATTTTTAAAAACTATGGAAGATTTAATTAAATATTTTGAAATATTTAATTGTAATATGACTTTAGAAGAATTTGAAATTTTAGAAGATTTAATTAAATATTTTTGTAAATATTTAATTATAAATAGATTTTTGAAGAATTTTGAAATGATTTTTAAGAATGAATATTGAATTAGAGGAAATAATTAAATATTTTTAGAATATTTAATTGTAAATAATATTTAGAAGAATAATAATATTTTAATCTTTATTTGAATAAGATATTCAATGAGATTACTGATAATTAATAGCTATAAGCCATCGTAATATTTATTTAATTAATTAAGAGATAATCTGAAAAGATGATTAAATAAACTTATTTATTTTAATGTGAGAAATAAAATGAAATATCTAAATAAATTATTTAAATTTTATTTATACCTTGTGAATCAAATTCAGATTTTAGTGTCGTAAAATATTTAATTAATTACCAGACAATATGATGTGACCATTTTTAGGTGTATACATTTTGCCCCTCTTTGAAGTGGTGTGTTTTACACATTACTTCAAAGAATGTTGAATTTTGCCCCAAATGTTGACTGTCGAAATAATGATATGTATATGCCCCCACGAACGATGAATCGATAAGATTTTGAATTTTTGTGAATTTTTTGATTTTTATGAATTTTTATGAAATTTTCAATTTTTATGATTTTGAAGATGTCGATTCATCGTTTGAAACTAATGATTTGAAGAAATTGACCCGAAGAGACATGAAATGAAAAATTGATGAAGAAATTGCCCCTGCTATGTTAAAATATGATAAAAATGCCCCAATTTTGTGTATTGAGATGCCCTGATTTGATGATGTTTGTCTGATAAATTTGTTCCCAAGGTTGTTGGAAAACAAATATAGCTGATAAATTTGCTTTTAAAGTTGTTAAAAACAAATAGCTATTGATAAGTTTGCTTCTAAGGTTGTTAAAAACAAACATGATTTGATAAATTTGTTTTCATGATGATGAAAAACAAAAAGTTGATATTCAGATTTGGTTATGAGTTTGTTTCTAAATTTGTTAAAAACAAACAAGATTGTGATAAATTTTCTTTCAAAGTTGTTGAAAGACAAATCGGTTGATATGTTTGCTTCTAAAGTTGTTAAAAACAAACATGATTGTGATATTATTCGCATTTCATAATGATAATGAAAAACAAATAGTTTGATATTCAGTTTTGGATTGATACGTTAGGATGATTTGATATTGATGTTGTTTTGATGATGTATGTGAACAGGAGAGACCAGGTGTCTTGCAGTTACGAGAGACTTTTCCGAGCACATGGTCATTGATTCTGCATTTGTTACAGTCAGATAGAGATGTGATTGATGCATGCGGCTTGACTTCATTACTTGATATGCCCGAGGTTCGCCTCAACAGGGCCCTATTGACAACACTTGCAGAGCGGTGGCATAGCGACACCAACACTTTTCATTTACCGACAGGCGAGATTACAGTGACCCCCGAGGACGTATATCGCATCCTACGGATCCCAGTGATGGGAGAGATAGTTGTTTTTGATAGACGAGAGGTTGGGGGTACTCTTTCTTTGAGATGGATATTTAGAGATGATCAAATTGACGGATACTTCATCCCATGGGGTGAGATTACAGATACCTATCCACCATTACCAGCTGTGCTTGTAGGATTCATTGGAGGTGTGTTGTGCCCCGACCATAGGTCGAAGGGGTTTGCGATCGGATGGGGTCATGTTTTGGAGAGTATGGTGATGCAGGGGACACGGTATGCATGGGGTACATGTATGCTAGCCCACCTATATGACGAGCTACATCATATCGTATATGGTAGAGGCCGTAGTTTTGCTGTTGGATGCTCATTACTACAGATATGGGCATGGGAGCATTTTGCAGTTTTACGTCCATTGACCCGAGGACATCGACCAGCTGGTCAAGCATACAGATGGAGATATGCACATATTATTGCTCAGCCGAGACTGGGCAAACTAGTATATTGGCAGCGGCTATTAG
This sequence comes from Sequoia sempervirens, assembly GCA_007258455.2. Lineage (NCBI taxonomy): Eukaryota > Viridiplantae > Streptophyta > Pinopsida > Cupressales > Cupressaceae > Sequoia > Sequoia sempervirens. The sequence continues at coordinate 2,101 of VDFB02001264.1, forward strand.
ATAGTTTGGACACAGTATGCTGGAGGCCATATTTGGATTGTGAGCCATGGCCAGAGGATGCGAGAGAGATGCCATATGTTTGTACTTCCAGATTTTTGATTGGACGGACTACATGGATCTTGGAGAGATTTCTTGCTGGGCGAGTATTGCGACAGTTTGGTCGGATTCAGGGTATGCCTGTAGGTTCGGCCATTTATGCACGACGACAGCCAGAGCTTGCAGTGTGGGGCCCACAGATTTCTTATGAGGCAGCGGTGGCAGAGTTCACCAGTTTAGGAGCACAGATGTGGGATTACCGGGTGGATGTTCTTGATGCAGGGGCGACACCAGAGTATGTACAGTATGTCCTAGAGCATCCACCACCACGTATGTTTGATCCTGATGAGGCCATTGCTCCTATTATTGCTCAGAGACGTCGACAGAGGGACTCGGAGTCAGGAGATGATGATTCAGAGGACAGTGATGATGAGGAGAGTAGTGGAGATGATGACTCAGATGGAGATGATGGTGGTGATGATAGGGGTGGAGATAGAGGTGGCAGGAGAGGCGGTAGGAGAGGTGGCAGAGGAGGTAGAGGAGGAAGAGGTGGACCACGGATGAGGCATACTGACCCATCCCCTTCTGTAGATCCGACTGTAGCAGGTCAGATATTGTCTCTGCAAAGTACAGTACAGAGCTTACAGGCTCAGTTATCACAGGCACAGGCCTTGATTTCACAGTTGCAGGGTCAGGTGACTTCGATTACTGCTGAGAGAGATGCAGCTAGACAGCGGGGTGAGCAGGCCATTGCCTTAGCAGATAGCCTACAGAGAGTAGCAGGTAGCACTTTTCCAGGTGACATGATGAGGGAGGTTACCAGAGCCACACGAGAGGCAGAGTTCTATCGGACTAGATATCATGATTCAGTTCCACCTGAGCAGAGAGAGAGCTACACTCAGTCACGGTCTACTCATGGTCGCTCTCGTACTACTAGCAGGGGTGTGACACAGCCATTACCTCCTAGAGGGCCACCAGGGACAGGCGGAGCAGGTCCATCAGGGCCAGGTGGTACAGGTCCTAGGCCAGCTCCATCAGAGGATAGCTCTGCCTAGTGCATTGTATATGATTCTCTTATGATATTCTGTTGAGACATTTTGTATACACCGTGAGATGATCACATTTTTTATGATATTATATCTTTTGTAGTTGACATCCTTGTACATTTTGACATTCATTTTTGAGATATATGAAATGCAGCGATGATTTTACATGACATATGATGTGTACTATATGATGGTTTCATGATTTATGATATTTATATACATGATTGTATGAGATGAAGTTTATTTGATGAATGAATGTATATAGTATATGATGTATGTAATGTATGCTTTTTATAATTTTCTAATGCAAAAATGTAAAATGTATGAAATGATGTTTTTGTGAATGTCAAAATATACTCAGTCATGTATTTGAAAAGATATAAACATTTGATTCTTTGCCAGCTTTTTAGAAATTTATAAATGCAAAATGCAGATTTTAACATGAATGCAATCTACACTAACCATGTAGGACATTCATACAATATTGCCATTTGGAGAGTTTATTCATGCTTTTTGTATCATCATAGAGCTTTTAAAATGTTGAAAGTTAATACAAGCATCAAAGGGTATGTTAGCACCAGTGATGACCTGAGTATTGCTTTCATGATTTTTAATATAGCAAGTTAATACAAGCATCTAGGTATAGTGGACAGATGACTGATGCTTATATGACAGAAGTTAATCCTTTCCCATACCTGGAATTGCGATATCATCCATGATACATGAGTAGAACGCTGTCTCGCGACCAATTTGCATAGTACTAATGATTTCCTCGCAAACAGTAGACAAAGAAAAATCATACTCCTTCCTTGCTTTTCTAGTTCAGTACATCATTGAATTACTCCAGAGATATGATAGAAAATCAAACAACCATTCAAATCTTGTTTAAAGTATTTCAAACATTTATTCAGATTAAGATCATCCAATTTGGTTATCATCATTGATATTCTCACTTCAATAGTTGTTTGGATCATGTTGTTTCGATTTTCATTGGCATGAATATGTTTGTGATCGATTTGATACAACAATGTTTGTTGTGTCTTGTCAAACTATTTTATGTCTGTTTGTGATATTCAAAAAGCTTGTTGTCCTCTCCTATTTGTTCAGTGTATGTTTCTGCATTTTTCCCCCAGTGTAAACACAACCTAAAGATAAAAAAATATGTACAAATTTCATCAAGCCATGATGAAACCTAAAGATTCCCACTACATGATATGGATAATGGATATATCTGGATGAACATGGATGGATGGTCACCGAAAGTGAAAACAGACCTCAAGCTAATAAATGAATTATGTTGATCCACAAGGGTGCTTGTTTATGGGATTTTCACCGCGTTTTTATTACTTTTCCGGCTTTTCATGCCCAGTTACTGGGACTTTTATGATTTTATTTTCAGGACTTTTATGATGATTTTTATTTTTCAAGACTTTTTATGATGATTTTTTATTTTCGGAATTTATAAATGATTCTTTTTATGTTTTAAGGACTTTATGGATTTTTTATTTTTCGAGGGACTTTAGACGGCAGAACCTCTTGATTCGGTGATTGGCTCTTCAAGCGGGGTTACTCGATGTGGACTGGCTGTTATACGCAGAACCGTATGATGCTACAATAACAAATGGACCAAGTCAATTAGGTTCAAATTTCCCTTTCTTTTCTCTATCTTGTTGATTATGTGGATTTTCTCTCAAAACTAAGTCACCCACTTGAAATTCCCATGGTTTAACTATGTGATTTTACGCTAACCACGAGGGTGCGTGACTTGTTGATAGCCTTTCAAATTGATCTCGGCTACATATTTGAAGATCTTTCAATCCATGATTCGAGCTCTTTGGGCAAAACCGTAGTCTTCATCCTTACATCGTCGCAGGAAGGTGAAACCCTAGCGAGGTATTTCAACTTCTAATGAGTAGGTAGCTGCAGCTCCATGGGCTAATATATGGTGTAGCTCATTTGGTGTCGCGACGGTTCTATATGCCCACAAAGTGGGTTGAGTTGAACGTAATCCGTCCGACATCATTCTTGTTTCTTCAATATCTTCAGATGGTTTTTGTTAGAAACTTCTACTTGACCATTACCATATTGAATAATAAGGTGCTTAAAGAGAGAACCTGTGTTGGATGTGAAATCTTTCACAAAGTTCATCAACATCCACGGTAAAAGGTCTTTATCCGTAACAATAAAATTAGAATTCCATATCTACAAATAATGTAATTCGGAGATAATGAATGGCGGTGCGATCCTTCATTGTTAAGAGAACAACTTCCAATCATTTTGTAAAATACTGGAATTAAAATTTGTAATGATAATTTATGACCATTTGTGACGAAGGATGTATTTTACCAACAAGATCTAATCCCCACTGAGAAAAAGGCCATGTCGAAATGAAAGGTTGCAGTTCTTGTGCAGGTGCATGAATAAGATTCCCGTGGATCTGGCATTTAGAACACTTCTTGACAAAAGTAAAAGAATCTTGCTCCATGGTAGGCCAATAGTATCCCATTCTGACAAGATTCTTCGCTAAGGTCAAACCACTCGAATGAGTTCCACAAATACCACCGTGAACCTCTTGTAAGGCTTTTTCAGATTCGTCGCGTTCAAGACATCTAAGGAGTGTACCATCAAGACCACGTCGATAAAGGATTTTGGCAATTAAGGTATAACGGGATGATTGACGAATGAAATTCTATTTTTGGTTGCGGGATAAATCTGAAGACAAGATGTTATCTTTCAAATAGGTATAATTCTTGCCATATAAAGGTGAATCTGAGCCAGTCAAATGACATATAACTTGGGTTTCAGGATTATCATATGCAGGAGAAAACAATTGTTCCACCAAGAATTCATACTTGGTTTGATCTTCTGATATTTGTAATAAGGAAGCAATGATAGCCATTGCATCTGCAGCTTTATTATCAATCTTTGATATTTGTGAAAATTTAATTGACACAAAATATTTCTTATAATCATCCACCATGTTCTTGTATGGTAGCAACTTATCATCTTTAGTTTGATAATCATCATTAATTTGATTAATGACAAGTTGTGAATCACCATAAACTTCCAGCTCTGTAATTTTCCATTCCAAAGCTATTTTCAATCCTATGAGTAATGCCTCATATTCAGCTATGTTATTTGTGCAAGGAAACATCAACCGATATGATCGTGAGATGGTGTGTCCTTCAGGTGTAACAAAAAGAATCCCTGCCTCCGAGCCATATTGTGTATAAGATCCATCAAAGTACAATGCCCACGGTCTCTAAATTGTTGTTGTAAAGACATCTGCATTAGGAAACTCAATGTGCATTGGATTGTCTTCTTGTAAAGGAGCTTCAGCCAACTGATCTGCAATGACCTGTCTTTTAATAGCTTTTTGATCTACATAGTGAATATCAAACTCACTTAAGATCATTACCCATTTTGCAAGTCTTCCTGTTAAAGTAGCTCTGCTTAATAGGTATTTCAATGGATCAATCTTTGTTATCAGCTTGACTATATGAGCCAACATATAATGTTGCCACTTTTGAGAAGCAAACACTACTGCAAGACAAGATTTTTCAATGAAACTGTAGTTTAACTCATGTCTTGTTAAGGTTCTACTGATATAATATATGGCCCTTTCTTTACCTGTAGAGTCTTCTTGTGCTAGCAATGCACCCAAAGATACTTATGTTGCTGAAATATAGAGTATGAGTGGCTCTCTTGGAATAGGTGGAATTAAAATTGGTGAATGCGTAAGATATTGCTTGATCTGATTGAATGCTGCTTCACATTTGTCATCCCATTTAAATGGAACATTTTTATGCAATAAATGTGTAAATGGAAAGCTTTTGTCTGCCAGTTGAGCTATAAACCTTCTAATAGACTGTAATCTTCCTTGCAATGATCTTAATTGACTGATATTTCATGGTGGGGGCATGTCCACTATAGCTTGTACCTTTTCTGGATCAACTTCTATACCCTTTTCTGAAACAATGCACCCTAGGAGTTTTCCAAATGTAACACCGAAGACACATTTCTTTGGATTTAGTCGAACATTGAACTTCTCCATTCTAATAAAGATTTTTGACAAGATTTCTAGGTGTTCATCTCGTGTATGAGATTTGGCAAGTAAATCATCAACATAATCTTCCATGAATGTATGCATCATATCATGAAAAATAGTTGTCATTAGCCTGCTCTTTTGATACTTAGCTCAGTTCTTTAGCAAATGGCATTACATTCAGCCAATAGGTTTAAGGACGTAATGAACGTTGTTTTATCTTGATCTTCTGGTGCAATTTTTATCTGGTTGTATCCTGAAAATCCATCCATTAATGAATACATTGCATGGCCAGCAGTTAAGTCTACAATCATGTCTATGTTAGGCAAAGGAAAATCATCTTTGGGGCAAGCTTTATTTAAATCCCTGAAATCTGTACAAACTCTAATCCTTCCATTTGGCTTTGAAACAGGTACAATGTTTGAAATCCATTCTGCATAGTTAATAGTTTGAATGAATCCAACATCCAAAAGCTTCTTTAATTCTTCCTTGACCAATAATGCAACATGTGGATGCATCTTTCTGAGCTTTTGCTTTACAGGCTTTGTCCCAGGTTTGATAGATAAATGATGCATTATTAGATTAGGATCTAACCCTGGCATATCATCATATGACCAAGCAAAGTTAATTTGATTATCCTTCAAGAATTGTATGAATTTCTGGACTTCTTCAACTGTTAATGATGCTGCAATTTGCAAAACTTTTGGCTGCTCTGCTATACTTATGTTGATTGATTCTGTTGGTTCGATCAAAATAGAAAATCTTTCATGATAATACTTGGGAAGAGTGTCAAGTTTCTCATCCTTCAGTGCCTCAGAAAGGTTTTCACTGTCGGATTCGCTCTTTATTTTTCTCTTGTTTTGATCTATCACTGCCATTTTTTGGTTTTCACCAATAGATTCATCTTTTATTTCATTTATTTTGCAGCTAAGAGACTTGACACTCTCCTTATCAAAATCATGAGTATAAGATTCTTGAATGAAACAATTGTTTTCTTCATTTGAGGAACAAAGGAAAGTTATATTGTCTTCATCATTACTGAATGTAGGAATATGGATAGGTGCGTCAATGTCCCAATCTATAAGTTCTGGATAAACTAAGGGCATAGGATCATTAGGTTGGGTAAGGTCTTGAATTGTCAAAGTCATGATATGGTTATCATCCTCATGATAGACAAGGTCTATGATGGTATTCTCCTGTTGATTGTCAATCTCGTTAGGATCTGATTCTTCCTCACTTGAGTCATGATCGCTTTGTAAAACAAAATCAAGTGGAGACCTTGAGCCTTCTCCTTGTATAAGAATAGGTGCATATTTGTGTATAGTATCAACTTGTTTATCCCTCCAAAATTCATCATTATAAATGGTGTCCCATTCATATTCATTAGAATCAATATCTGAACTATTTTGCAATTGGAAAACTGATTCATGAGATTTATCTGACACGGATCCTCCTTCATGAATTAATTGTGTCTGCTGTGAAGTAGATTCTTCTTTATCTTTACCATATCCAAGTCCTGTTTTATCACTTGAATGCTTTGAAATAGGTTGGATTGGTTCCACAATTCCTTCTTTTCTTTGACCAATAGGACCATTTCCCTCATATCCCATCTTTTGCATATGTGCCTTCCATATTGTTCCTTTAGGCAACCAGTAACACTGAGAGAGATTCATCTCTAAATCTTTGTTGTAGCCAATTTAGGATGTCCTATCACCCGACCTTCTTCAGTGGTATTTTCTCTAATGAATTTTCCATCAAACTTTGTGATTGGCATGGAAGCTTGAGATGTAGAAGCGGTTGCAATCTTTTGATTTGATAAAGTTGGCAAACCATGTGATCTTGGAGAAGGAGGTAAAGTAGAGAGAGATAGTGAATATTCACCTACCCCTTTGTCTTTAAACTTCAGCTTAGTATCAAAATTCTTTGTCAATTCTTGCAATTAGACTTGTAGATTGGAAGAAGAAACAGCAAGAGCTTCCCTATTGTGTGGCACAAATACATCTTGAGTTACTCTAAGATTTGAACAAGTTTGGGTACTATTGTAATCAACTTGTATAGTTATTTCTTGTCCATCATCATATAGAACTTGATGATTAGTGATATTATGTTGAGTGTCTTGCTTGCATATCATGGTCCACGGATATTAAAAATTATGTTATAAAGATGGATCTCGATCTAGATCGACAAAGAAATTCTTCTAGCGGGTCCCTACACTCACGATGTGATAATAATCCTTTAGAACTCTCCCTCGTATCCATATACCTTGATGGTTGTATCTTCTTCCGTGGATCAATTTCATTCGATATTCTCAGGCATTTATTAATTTTTAGGTACAAATATTCAAACCCGGCTCCTCATCCTATTGGCAGGAACCACGTCTAATTCGGTGTTTATGGATCATGACTTCAAGGTAGAGTGATGAATTATGTGGATGTGTCATAGAGGCATCATCTTTGTCGGAAAATGAAAGACAAGTGGGGGAAGATAAATGTCCCACCATGGCTTGAAATTTGTTTGCATCTAGATCAGTATCAACACTTGTGTTTACAAGAGCTTCTTCTAAAATATTCTTGTGTATGGGGGATATTTTGAGAAGTTCAAGAATGGATATTTGAGCTGATGTTTTTCTCTATTGATCAACCAAATTATACTGAGTTGGAGAAGAAATAGTTGCTTTAGATGAACTTCCTTTTAAAACAACCTTTGCTTGACCTCTTGTTGTTACATTAACTTGTTGATATTCTTGTTTTCCTTTGATTTTGATAACATTAATCCGATTATCATCTGTGTGAATGTGATGGATTATATTGTCTTCAACATTATGTATACTTTTGGCTTTGGTATCCGATGTTTCCCCCTTTTGGTAGTTTGGCAAAGGATCTTTGAATGCTTGATGATCATCATTGGTATGATGTCCCTCAATTGTAATGGTACCATTGTCAATTAAATCTTGTACTAGATTTTTCAAATCTTGACAATTGTTTGTTCTATGACCTTTACATCGATGATAATTGCAATAATACAAGTCATTCCATGATGGTGGTTTGACTCATGGCTCATAATCTCTTTGTGGTGGTAATGTGATAACCTTATTATCAAGAAGCTCCTTGAGAGCAGACTCAAGAGATTGACCCAAAGTGGTAAAAGTCCATCGATTTGAAAAGAATGAAGGTCTAGACGGATTTGATGTTTGGGCATTGCCAAGATTATTATTGAAATTACCACGATTTTGATTGGTATTTTGATTGGTCATGTTCTCTTGCTTGGAAATTTGTCCTTGTTGATTGTTGTTTCCTTGTTGAATTGTATTTCCTTGTGAATTGTTTCTTGGAACACTTGATAGATTGAAAACGGATGGTCTTGTTCGTAAATTATTTGCATCCACTATACCATCATTAACAACATTTTTGTTTCTATTCCAAAACCTTGTTTATAGTTATTGTTTTGATTTGATGTATGGATTATCAAGTTTTATCACTCCCCTTTTAACCAAGGCCCCTTCAATGGTGATTGCGTTTTCAATCAATTTTTCAAAGTTATGAGGACAATGAAGGTTAAACCTAAAGCTTAATTCTGGATCAAGGCTATTAATAAAGATATCCATCTTTTCCTTTTCAGGAATAGGACGAGAATATCGTGCAAATAACCTTCTCCACCTTTGTAAAAATGTAGTAAAGGGTTCTCCTACTTTTTGTTTCACTTTACAAAGATCAAGCATTGTTATTTGGTGTTGAATGTTGTAGGAGTATTGTGAAATAAACTGATTTATCAACTCCTCAAAAGTTTTGATAGGTGGAGTGATTTTTGAAAGCCACTCCATGGATTGTACACCTAGACTTCATGGAAATAATCGCATCAAGTAAGTATCGTCATAGGAAAATTCTAGACTCATGTTTTGGAAATCCCTAACATGGTCAATGGGATCAGTTTTTCCATTATACCTATCATACTTAGGAATTTCGCAATGTTTTGGAAATGGGATCATTTGAAGACTCCTATCAAATGGATAAGGAGATATGTCTTCCAAAACATATTTCTTTGTTGTACCTCCTTGCATTTCCTTTATTTGGCCTTGTAATTCTTTTATCTGTTGGTTAAGAGCACTAAAGTCATTAGGAGGAGTTTCAGGATTTTGTTTAATCCCTTCTATGTCAAAGGTGTGAGGCAATTTAGCTCCTTGATTAGCTAATGAAAGAAAATATTTTTCTTTATTACGTTCTAGAATTCTTTCCATAAGAGTATGGAATTGGGGATCTTGTTCTGCTTCTTGAAGCTTTTCTTCTGTTAACTCATCAAGATTAAATGTTTCCTCTTCTTTTTCATTTTGGTCACCCATTTTACTAGTTGTGGTTTCTCCCTTGTCTTTTTCCATTTGTTTTTGAGATCTCGTGAAGACAGGCATAGATTTTGCTCCAAATTCTACTCACTTTTGATCAAAAGAGTGAAATAGTGCAATTTATGTGATATATATGAAAGTCAGGATAGAATGACGATTCTATGACTTACACAAAATTTCTAATCTTGTAGCTTGTGTTGTTCCCTAAGTGAAAGGATGAAAATCCTGTTTAGCGGGAATGTAAGCAAAAGATCAAGAAAATGATGATTTTGCACTTTATGAAGTTTTGATCATGGCTTTGTAAAAGGATGGATTTTATGATAGATGCCTAATGTATTCTAAGTTCTCTATTGTAAAATTTGATTTGGACGAGTAGAATATTCGATTGCAGGTTGAGGAATATAACTGAAACGAATGCGTTGACTATGGTTATGCCTTTGAGAAAGGGCTCTTCTTTGAAAGTAAGCTTGTGAATACAAGGGCTCTATAGCATAATCATCTGAAAGACCTCTAACACAATCATGATACCTATGAAGAAAGGTTCTATATTTGAGTAAAACTTTTCGACTTTGATATAGGAATCGTTGCTTCTTCAATAATTTCTTGTGATTGAGGGGTTTCTTTGGCTTCTTAATCCTTTTGGAAACGGATTTCTTTACAAACTTTGTGGATTTCCAATCTCGTAACATGAGATTAATCAATATGATAATGAGTGTTTTGGATGATCTTATCTAAATTAATGTAGTGAAAACACATCAAACAAGTTGTAAAACAGTTGTCTTAAGTCCTATGCTAAACATCAAGTGTATAACCAAAATGTTGTTCAAAAAGTGTTTTAACGGGTTTTACACATGTCAAGCACTTTAAACAGACTCACTCTTAGTTCTCAAGTAGGTCATCATAGCAATCAACAGCCCACATCTTAGAACTGCGTCGACTCACACAGCCATGTCACCCCCGAAAGGGCGCCCGTGTTTTTGTCTTTTCCAGGTGCGTACTCAGAGTGACGGAAGTAGATACCAGATCCCCTGAGCAAACAATCCTTGGCAGTTATATGGTGAGTATCTTGGGGGTAGATTCTTCCCTCCCCTGCACTGTGATTGAAACAATGTTCGGAAACTGACTCGGTTAGTTACTACACTAGGTTCGTAGTAAGGGTTTCCGTTCGGTGTGGCAAATGATAAACTCCCTCGAGAGACCTCCCTACCTTTAGAACAAAGGCTTTGGGGATGGTTATCAATGCACACTACCGTCAAAAGAGGGTTTCCCCAATTTTGCTTTAAATTTTAGAGTGGGGTGGAATAGCCTGGCTTTGGCTTAAACCCACTTGAGTTGTTCCTCTTGGGTGAGTACTTTTTCCCACAAGAGCAGGCTCTCTACAAGGTTTTAACAAAAGCTGTAAAATGCATAAAAGGAAATAGGTGAGTTTGGCATTTTGATCACCCAGTTAAGGGGAGAGCATAGGCCTATCACTGGAGACAAAGCAAACAGTGGTTCAATTGTTAAGCACCAAATGAAAATTTTCTAAACTAAGTGAAGATTTTGCTTCACATAAAAAAAAAATTCATTTTAAGTCCAAATTGAAAGATGAAGTGTCTACCCTAGGATTGCTTCATTTTACCTTAGATGACTACCCTAGGATTGGTTAATTTTATAATTAAAATGACTACCCTAGGATTGGTTCTTTTTATGCTTTAAATGATTACCCTAGGATTGGTTAATTTTATGCTTTAAAATTATTAACTGTTCGCGGCTGCGTCAGAATCAGTTAAACTAATCTAGAGTTACAGATTACAGAATACATTCTTTAAAATTTTGCGCTGCAAAAGACATTATAAGATGTACCAAAGAAATTAATTCTGGTATTGAGGCGATTAAGGCTGTGCAAGGCCGATTAAAACAGCGCAAAAGAAAGCGGATTATATAGGCACAAAAGCCGGACTATATTTTTTCAAAAGCAGATTATAAGTGGCCTGCTTGACTTGAATGTACTATTTGGAATGACATTTTGAAAGCATTAATAAATGCGCTGTATTCCGCTATTTTTACAACACAATCAAAAACTACAAATAAAACATTAAAGGGCAAAATTACGGTGGAAACCATAAAAATGTATTTATGCTTATTTATATTAATCTAATTGAAAACAAAAACACAATAGTAAACCTTAATCTAAAATTTAAATAGAATTCAAATCAAACAAAGTTTTTATTTAGAATGTTTCATGCTATATCCGAGAATTTGAAGTTCGCTCTCGATTTGAAATTAAGCTCCTCAAATGTTGCTGTATTAGAGAGCAGAGTATACCAAATGAAAATCTATTCTATCTTTGGTGAAGATGATTCTTGTCCTGAATATAGATAGTACATGAATGAAATGTATCATGATTCTATTACTATTGCTATGATTCTACTATCTATGCCCTTAAATTACTCTATAAGATACTATGAGTGCTATGAAATTTTCCTATAGTTATTTTACTTAAAGCTTCTATATCATTTGAAGCTCCTGGCAGCTATATTTATAGATTTTTGCAGGCTCCATCCCGGCTGGCAAGAATCTATGGCTGTGAGATTGTCTAGTAAGTTTGAATGGTGAGAGATGGAGAGGTTGAGAGAGAAATGGGGGAGGTTAGGGGAAGGTTGGAGAGAAGGGATGGATTCCCATCTTCCAACCCGGGAACAAGCACACTTGAGAAGCAGAGAGAAATTTAATTTTTTGTTTTAGTTTGCTTCAGGAGTTGAAGATAAATCCCAAATTAAATAAATGTCAAATTTATTTAATTTATTGCATTCCCGATTTTTGATTTTAAAACTATGGAAGATTTGGTAAATATTTTTGAAATATTTGGTATATTATATTTAGAAGAATTTGAAATTTTAGAGAGATTTAAATATTTTTGGAAATATTTAATTATAAATAGATTTTTGAAGAATTTTGAAATGATTTTTAAGAATGAATATTGAATTAGAGGAAATAATTAAATATTTTTAGAATATTTAATTGTAAATAATATTTAGAAGAAGAATAATGTTTTAATCTTTATTTGAATAAGATATTCAAATGAAGATTATTGATAATTAATATAAATAAATCATAATATTTATTTAATTAATTAAGAAATGAATACGAAAAGATGATTAAATAAACTTATTTATTTAATCGAAATAAAAGAATGAAGAAATATAAATAAATTATTTAAATTTATTTATACGCAGATAGAATTCAAAGATTTTAATTAAATATTAAAAATATTTAATTAATTACCAGACAATATGATGTGACCATTTTAAGGTGTATACAACGCTACAAATTGTTGAAACTCAATTCAATAAACAATTTTTTAGTATTTTTGACCAATGCCATTACAACATGGTAGAGACCCAAAACAACATCCTCAAAGCACGACCACCTCACAATTATGCCTTGAATATCCATAACACATTACCAATCACCCTTGTCAGCCATGATCATACTTGAAAAACATGAACACAAAGAGAAATCCTGTCGTAGGCGACAATCAATCACGAGGCCATTACAACCTGAGATATATGATCTAGAAACATCATAGAATCGCGAATCCTACAACCTCCATAACAACTCAAATTACTAAGTCCATTATCTTCTTTGGGAACCTATTGAAACAACATAAAATTGTCAGAACACAGATACTCATAACTCAATCAAATATTCATGTGGATCTTTGAAACTTAACGTGGATAAACTAGATATAATCAACAACGAGCCCTTTAATCCACAACCTCTAATCATCAACATATTGAGTTAGCCATTAAATTGAACTTCACCGCATCACTGATAACCCGCAACTTATTTTATTACAATTTTCTTAATATCCTCGACATATATAGCCTTAAAGACATTAATGCCAATAGTGTTGACATCAATGACAACCACATATCAACAACATCCAACAATCTCCCCCTTTGGCATTGATGGCAACACATGATGTGAAAAACACCATCAACGCAACTTTCTCTTAGCACTTTCTCCCCCTTAGATTTTGACTCTTCTCCCCAAATAATTCATATTTTTTCACATGACTCTTCTCCCCTTTGACATTAATGACAAAGATACACATTATATTTCTCAACACAAGCTTTGGACCACATTTTTGAACATCTGACTTCTCCCCCTGAGTAGCAGCCACCACAACATCAATTCGGATCAAGATATGACTATGAAATGCATAGACTGATGCAAGTCAATGCATCTTAATTATGATTAGGAGGGATAATCGTGCCCCTAGTTTCCCTATGAGATACTCAAAAGTATCCTTAGGCAAAGGCTTGGTAAAGATATCTACAATATGTTCCTTAGTGGGCACATACTCCAATTTGACTTCCTTTTCACTCACCTTCTCTCTCAAAAAGTGAAACTTGATAGATATATGCTTGGTTTTTGAATGCAACACTGGATTCTTAGAAATGTTAATTGAACTTGAATTATCATAGAATATAGCAATAGGTTCATCATACACAACTATGATATCTTTCAACATTTGCTTCATCCACAATACTAAGCTAGCCATTAAACTGAACTTCACTACATCACTGACAACCTGCAACTTATTTTATTACAATTTTCTCAATATCCTTGACATATACAACCTTAAAGACATTAATTCCGATAGTGTTGACATCAATGACAACCACATATCAGCAACATCCAACACCCCATGTGCCTTCTCATGTCATGACCATGAAGCCAAACACAATATTATCATTTTCTTTCTTAACTAGGCATAATTTCCTAACTCTACTCATTTCTTGCTTTTTCTATTTCTTAGATAGTTAAGCAAGCTCATGTTTTGTACAAAATTTCCATTTGTGAGACAAGCTACTCATTGCATATTATTTCTCTATTTTCTAGGTTTTCACAAAAAGCTCATATCAAAGAACATAACTACATAATGACACCTTGTAGAGTCCACTAATTTATTGGTACCTTTGTATCCTTTAGTGTTTAAATATGTACTATACATGTTTATGAGTGGTCAATAGTTTCAAATGCATAGTTTTTTAGGAATCACATTCACCTCAATGTGGTGGTAATATTTAATTGTAAATTTTGAATACGCATGTCATTTTCTATTTAGTTGTCTTTTTTGAGGAAATATCTTGATACATATACATGTATATTGATAAATGACACAATCTAGTGTGAAATTATACTTTTTTCTCAAAGCCTTTACCTATCTATATACATGTATATCCCCACATATTTAGCCCTCACCTTATCTTTCTCACATACTCTAATATATTCACATAATCCTTGCATTTTTCACATATATCAATACATCTACCTAGATATAATTATTAGTCATTCAAATTTTCCCATTTTCCCATGGAAGGCCATTTCTATAGTTGAAGACTTGGGTCTTTTTAAAATTAAAATTTAATTTTTTGGTCGCATAGCCCTCCTTGTTTTTCCACCCTAAATTGACTAAGCACACACTTTGTCAAATTTTATGTTATTTGCAAGTATTTAAATCCATTCATTAGCATTCATTTTCCATCATCTAAAAAACATAAATCCTCTCTCATTATAGAGCATTAATGGAACTATCAATAGTAACATTTAGATTTGGTGTACTAAATTTAGTCACAAATCTACATATTTTATTCTAAGGGCTCTTGGTTACTATCTTTGAATGTTTTCTCAAATGTTTCTAAGGGTTGACCTTGGAGAATGTGTCCCTTTACAACTCTAACAATAATATTCTCAAAGTATTTTTAAACACTGCCAATCCCTAACTATTAGGAAAAAAAGTAGAAATATAAACAAATCAAATGAAACAAAATGTAAAATTTAATAAATTATTTGATCGAACCCACAAACAAAAATTATTTGTACAACTATAAACTTGACACTTATTCTTAAACAAAACTTAACACAAAACAAAAAAAATTATTAAAAACAAATATTAAATTATCACACCCTATTACTAATCGCAAAATATCATAAATTCTAAAATCTTCATTTAAATAATTTATTCTTTAACTGCAATACTAAAAATACCATCATTCATTATATTTACTTTTATTAAATAACTAAGGTAATAATCAATTTCTATCACTCCAACTCCCATCATTTAACCTAAGTGTATATTATCATTTAACAACAATTTATTTTTATTTTTGTTTTATATAACATAAAGCTTTTCCCTTTCTATAAATTCTATCTTAAATTCACTCAATACTTTTGTTTTATTCTCCTATGCAGATTGGGATGAATCATAATAACCTCTACTTTCTTCAATTGCTTTTGTTAAAATCATTGTCAATGTCCAAAATCAAACAT